>JAHREE010000457.1:2755827-2780192 GCA_033628505.1 Tringa tobata
AAATTCGGGTCCCTGCCTTTCAGGTCTGGCCGGCTCACAGCTGAAGGGAGAACTAGGGGTACAGAGGGCAGCTTCTGCCATATCTCCAGCAAAAAAGTCCCAAACTATTGCCAAACTCAGCTTCTTGTCAGATGAAGGGAATTTAATTTTGTTATAGTGAATGCTGTTAGTCTAAAAATCTTTCTGTGCTCTTGGACAAAAGCTTGTAATTGGAGAAATAGCTCTTTTTAAAGTTATCTTCATCTGCCTACACCTTTAGAGGCAGCAAGAAACCAAAGACAAAACAGTACTGTTCATAGCATTTCAATGATTGCAGTGAAAGGCTCTATATCTGGGTCACCTTACTACTGTCCAGTATATAATTTCAGGGACTTGAAATAAAGCCTTTTAATAACTAATTTCATATAATTCACATATATAACAGCACCAGAAAATTTGTTTTCACATTTCCCATCTCCAAACACTGTTTTTAAAAAGTGGGTAGAAAATTATTCGTTCCACTTTAAAAAAAACCTTCTAAAATACCGTCCTTAGCAAAAAAAGTAAACACTCATTTGATACAGTAATATATTCTGATCACAAACTACCTATGCAAAGCTGCTAATGTGACACACTGGGAACTTTGTATGGCTTTTCTGTACTTTTCCAGAACTGTTACAGAAAAAAAAAAATAAATAAATAAAACAACCATGATGCTACAGGGAAATAGAAAAATTCATACCAGTATTTACCACCACTACTACAGAGACTTGCTGCTCTCTGAGGACATTAAATCCATTTCTAGAAAGTTATCTCAGTCGTGATTTAAACAGAAACCTACAATTGTTTCTTACCCTCTTTTAACTTTATTAGTTAGATGTTGTATTAAAATTATATACCTCCAGCAGGCAGAAGTGAGTTTGAATTTAGCACAGTTATTTTTGTAGATGTGGCCAATTACTTATAAGAATACATTTTGCTGGCTAGAACATGCAAACATTTATGATTACGCACAGGAAGAAAACTACTCGTACGTCCCAACTTCTACAGAATAAGGCTTGGGTTATGTTTTTACCCAATACATGCTGGGATAGAGCTAAGATAAATTTTTCATGTTTAGAACAATTTTATCTAATCTGCTTTAAAACTGAGGATGATCTTTGCAAATACATTTTCCTGTTGCTCTTATTCATGTGTGCTTTCCCACTATGACAGCAAATACGGAAATAAATCAGGTGTTAAGATGGGACAGGAGATTTATCCACACCAGAAACTGTGTGTACACATATATATGCATATGAGAAAAAGCCAGTATTTTTTTCCCTGAAAAAAATCCCCAGTCTTGAGAAAGAGAAGAACTGTCACTGAGCTGCGTGGAGCCAGGGAGCCCACGGTGCTGAGCACATCCTCCCTGCTGCAGGACACACTTTGAAGTAGGAGTTCATATTAAGGAATCAATAGGTATGAGCAGCACATTTGAAGTTTGGTGGCCAGAAACAAAGGGACAGATCTCCCTGACAGCCCCTGGGTTCCTCTTTGGACCAGCCTGATGCACTTGGAGCTTTCCTGATGCTGCAGGAGGTCACTGTACAGAGGCAGCCTAACTTTTTAAAGCACCTCTAACCTTGGATGCCCAAATCCCACCGTCTGAGTAGAGCAGCAGGACAATCCACGAGGTCTCAATTAGACCTCCTCTGCACAAGTAAACCCATAGGGTCTTCAGGATGGACTTTGAGGAGTTAGACGAGCCAGTGCGGTCTCCTAAAATTGTTAACCCTGACTGACAAAAACCAAGATTTTCAGAAAGAGCCCATGGGACTTACCAACCTGCTCTGAAAGCAGTAGGTGCAGAGCTGCTTGCCCCAGGATCACTGTCCACCCAAGGCAGAGCAGACCTATAGGGACATGGACACACTAACCTTGAGGTCTCAGGGCAGCAGGACAAGCACATCCCATGTGTGCACTCAAGTCACTTTTCTAGACTGACAGCACAACTGGCCAAGCCCCAAAGGGCTGTAGGTGAACACTAAAGGTGGTCAAATGCCAAAAGCAATGCAATAGACTGGTCTTCAGTTTCCCTCATCCTTAGGACATTCAGTGCAAGCCTAAGTTTTTTATTCTCCAAAGAAAAACCTCCATCTCAATTTTTAAACTGCATCAGGAAAAACACCCCTCTTCAGGAATGGGATCATCTACCTACCTAGAGAATACACAGCATCTAGCACAACAAGCCTTCTTTGTGACAGGAGCCTCTGCTATATCACATGATATTAAATAGTAATAATCAGGCATAAGATCACAGTGAAATAAAGCCCAAAACACTGGCTGCAGATTCGAAAGGCATCACTGAGAGAAGAAAGTAACTATTAGAGTAGTGTGAAATGTTTGCAGTGAAACCCAAAACCACATAAAACTTGCCTGGTTTGGGGTTTTATAACAAACTGAAAACTCAGAACAGGTTTGCTGAGAAAATCACAAACGTCCTGAGTGAAGCTGAGACCAAATTAAGATTTTGCATAATAGTTTTGAGATTATACAAAAATTCTTATACTTGGGAGCGGAGGGAAGAGGAATCAAACAAACAATAAGCAGGAGCTGGTTTGACCCTGACCAAGTTCACTCAACCCCAAGAGTAAAATAAATGAATTTTGAAGGAGCAGCGATATGTGCCAACCGCAATAGGCTGAAACCAAGAGATTTTTGCAAGAACTCTTGCAAATTTAGCCCCAGCTCTGGCAATTTCTTCACCAAAAAGAGGACTGACAACACATGCATTAGGAGTGCTGGTAGAGGGACAAGCACGTCTGACACTGTGTGAGAAGCATCTACTGATCAGAGTCTCCCATTTATCTCACAAAGGCTCAAAATGCCTTTGGTTGCCTAAGTCATGTGGGAAGTGTTTTGGGTAATGCTTCTCAGATGCATCAATCACAACCAAATTCAGTCCCTCCCCTCCCAGAAATGTACGGGTTCACAGGCTCCAGGAGCTTGCATGAAATGCTTGAGGCCAAATTCTACCCATCTGAACACCCTGCTTAGAAGCCCTGAGGGTTTAAGCAGCACAGCCTTAAAAGACAGTCTGGGAGACATCCCCATGCAGTGCTGGGGGTAGTGCTCTCACACAGTTTCTGCTCCCCAGGCTCCCTCCCCGATGGACCAATAACTCCTGTCTGGCTGTGGGATTGGCACAGCAACGAGGTGGGCACTTTCCAGTAGGAGACTCAAGAGAGCATTCAAATATTCAGGCCCAGGAGCATTTCTCACCCACGTCTTGACAACTATCCGAGAGAACCACATCTGCCCCCCTGCATGCAAAATCCACCCAAGGACCCAGGATGGATGGGACCCACAGCCTCCTGCAGCCCCGTCCCTGGCGTGGGCAAGGGGAGAGCAGGACACCTTCTCCTGACCCCACACGGCCAGGTTCAGGTCCGTGTCCCTGCAGTCTGGCTGGGGGGAGGGATCAGCTGTGACATTGATCCCATCCCCTGCAGCAAAGCAATCCTCAGCAGCTCCCTCCCAGGCAAACCTTGGCCTCTCCCCGGCACCTCTTCCGAGGCTGTCCCGCTCCACCAGCCTGCCTGCATCTCCATCACCCTCTCTCCGGGCATGGAAACCTCCTGCAAAATGCATTAATCGCCACGTCTGCCTAACAAGTGTATTTGTGGGGAGGATGCATTGAACACGATACAGTCCTGTGTGTCATTTCTCCACCTGCCTGGTGTTTGGGATGAAAAGATGATCGTGCCCATAAAACACAATCCACTACGTGATGACTTGTAAAGTGGTAAAATGGAGACATTGAAAGTCATTCACGCCTCTTTTCGTGTCATTGCGCAGTGAAATCCTACCCACAAACATAACATTTTTCAGGTTAAAGGCTGAAAGATTTCAAGAACACATGCAGGTAAGTTGGCTCCCTCCCTAGCCGTGGCAGCTGGGTGTACCAGGGATGGGTTACAGAGCTCCAGTGGAGCATCCCATACAGCAGGTGTCAAAAGCACACAGGCCTTTCCAACACTGGCAGCAGGTCATGCATTAAAATACACCTTGGTGCCATCTGATAATAATACATAAAGAATATTACGGCCTCTAACCCATGAGTTCCCACCCCTGCCTCATGGACAAGAGCTCTGGTTGCACTGGAAAAGCATAAGCCGCCTGTCTCTTCAAAGCCAGAGGGAGCCTCGTTCCTCAAGAAATTGCATCCAAAGCAGCATGTGAAGAACTTCAATATATTGCCAGACAAGGGCCAGAAGAAACCCCAGTCATCCTCGTGCTGACCTGCCACACACGGGCACACAGCCTCACCCGGGGAGAGCTCCAGCACCAAGTCCGTCAACTTACACCACAGTTAAAGTTTATCTAGCCAAAAGGCAGACGGTCATGAGATTTCTTAAGTGGGTCTCATCTGTATTGGTAAATCTCAGCAAAGCCGATTTTGAGTCGCTCTCAGCAGCCTGCTCGTGTGCTCTGGGGAGAAGGAAAATTTGGGATGGACCAGCAATTGCCAAACAGGCTGTTTGCAGCCCTTTTCCTATGCAATGTCACACGCTGGAGGTATATGGTATAGATCCTAAACGCTGAGATTTTTCTGCCACTATATTTGGGATTGCAGTGATTATTCACATTTTGTCAATCAACGGGACTTCTGTTTACTGGATGCAGCCATAAAAGGTAAAGAAGCCCCAGCAGGCACCGGTAACACCATTAAATATTGGTCCCAACAGTGGTAAATTGGGTTTAAAAGTTTGGAACAGAATGCTGAGAGAGGAGCCTCTTTCCTGAACCAAGGAATAATATAAGCCCCACTTTCTCCCCTATGTGACTTTTGTCATTATCATCTTTTCTGATTCTTACAAAGCAAACCTAATTAGGAAGCTCTCTCATTAGTCTTCCAGAAAAATTAGCACAGCTTATGCTAATTACTCCTGTAAAATTTAATAAACTCGTTGAAATGGGAATAGTCTAATGAGGTTTTATTTATTGAACTAAGATAACTGTAAGGAAAAAGGTTAGGACACCAGGATATCCAGAGTGGTAATAAAACTACAATTTATTCAATTTCTTCACAGGAATTTTATTGCAAACCTTTTAAATTCAAATATGAGTTACAATTTGAAAGTTAAATCAATCTAGAATTTAATTTAATAACAGGAAGTGCTCTGTGTTTTCTTTAAGTGTGATTACAATGCAGCCCTGCCACTGCACTTGTGGGAGGAATTGTGCGTTTGTGTTGTGACAATAATACCCTTTTTAAAATGAGTTCCTGTTCATCAGATCTTCATCTTAACACATGTAACTGGATTAGCAATAAAATATACAGGCTATGCTAAGAAGATGATTCAGACGCACACAAGTTTCCAAGAAACTCCCTTGAAATGACTGCTCTATAAGCATAATAGATTTATTTTGTTCTCCAGAGAAAATTTAGATCGCTCTACGAGTATAAATTTCTTTAGATCCCTTTCACTGCTGTATCTGCTGATACTATAATAGAGCAAAGTATAAAGCAATTTTATAAAGGATAAAGTCATATCCTGCTTCAAACGCGATTACAGACTTTTGTAAAAACCCACATTTTGATTAAATAAAAATACACGATTTACTTTTCATATATATCTAGGGTTTGAAAAAGAACACAACACATGTAACTTTGAAGTTGCCGAACAGCCTCGTCGCCAAGTTCACTAAACCACCACAAAGACACAGCTCTCTCTATCCCAAGTTTCTCTAGCCTCATCAAAGAGAATTAATCAATCCAAAATAGTATTCCAGCATGTAAGAAGAGGATAGCATTTCCATGTAAGTACATATGTTGAAAATCCCATGGATAGATTCTACGTTAAATTCTATGTTAGGTCAGAGTCTGTGGATTCGTAGGATTTGATGCAAGAGTTAGATTAAATCCATAGGCAAGACTTTATCAGAGCGCAAGGCATGTGGGAGTGCTTTAGCCCAAATGGTAAATGGATTCTGTAAGCTCACATGCAAATAAAAATAGCTAAATATGGTTTTGCATATCAATTGACATAATAGTTAAAAATTGTGCGCATGGAGAAGTGACAATGGAGTACAACTAAACACATGTTCTGACTTGTGCAGGCATTTTAACGTTAGAACAATTTTAAAGGACTCGTTTTAAGGTGAAAAAAAGGCTCCATATAGATCGCTTCATCCTTTCCAAACCAAAAGGGGGAAAAAAAATGAATAGGATAAATGTCACAAGAAACATCACTAAAGCCACTAACTGTATAAAGCACGTACTTATTTGGCCTAAATTGTTTGAACTAGCCCCGGCCAAGAAAAGGTTTTAAGTACCCTACTGGGACAGATGCGAAGCGGCAACAATAGAAGCCACACTAATGCAATCCAGGTAACACAATCCTGTTTCAAAAACACGGGGAGGGCTAATTACAGTACTGCTGAGTCAAATTTCTTATACCATTGCAACCCACAGGAACAGGTCAAAATCAAATGTTATTCAAACCACAGTCATATCAACCTCCTGTATCAAAGTCACAATTTAAAACCAAGTGAAGAACTTAAAAGCTTAACCCATTCACAAGCCAAACGTGATTCAGTACAGGTGGGGAGGTAGGGTTTGTATTATCATCTTTAAATTATGTTTAGCTTGCATTTTAAAAATAACCTTCAGAATTGGTACCTTTTTGCATCAATTTACGTAAATACTGATAAATTGATCACTGCTAGGAAGTTCAATCTGGGATTTTTTTTCGTGCGACTGTTTTCCTCATTTTGCAGGAAGCAGGTAACAGACAGCATCTCTGGCTTTCATAATTTAAAATGATTTTAGCAGTTTTGCATACCAGATAGTTAAACAAAATATTTCTGTAAACCTGCCATTAGCATCTTAACATCTCACTTTCCAGTACAATGAAAAATTCATGTGAATTTTGTAGCTTTCATGTCGCTCAAAATGCCACTCTAACACCATGTTTATAGTGTTCAACTCCGCAGCATGCTTATAAAACACATCTCTAGACACTGGGGGGGGTTTTCCACCCCCCACTTTTCCTGATACTACCTCATGCTCACAGAGGTGAGAACACGCCTAGTTAAAATAGATAGAGAGATACCTTCTGAGATGTAAACCTTCTCAGGATTGCTTATTACAGCTAATCAAAACATCCGCTATAAACTTCTAATATATGCCCTTTCTTACCAAATTCCAACAAGCACTGTAAATCTGGGGGTAGGGATGAGGGCAGTGCCAGGCAGGGCTCTGCCATGTCCCTGGACCCATTCTCTGCATGTGGCACCCAATAAGTCAAACCCTCTTCACCTTCTTCCATAAAAATAGGCGCACGGGCACGGAAGGTACTTTAGACTTAATATAGCAAACATTAAACCAGACAATGATGCAAGGAGAAGCACACTGCTCTATACTCTCTCCCCTATAGGTATAGGTAGCTTCCTTTTGGGGTCCCTCTATTCACAGGTTAGAGGAGGGGGATGCCTTTCCCCAGCTGAGGGCAGGCACTTTCAGTACTTGATGGCCATTTAACTCTCCTAGAGCAATGCTGTATAATAAGCTGCTTATCACACGTGGCTTTGTACAATGAATTCGGACAACTAAAATGTAAAAATTACTATTAGGCTACTATTTCGCATAATTTGCAAGCAGAGAAACTGCACATGGCACGGAACGACAAAAATAGATGTATTATACTACAGTGATTTACTCAGTGATGTCAGATTAGCAATATGGATCTGTTTAAAAACACAATAATTAAGACAGGCAAAAATGAATTAATCAACTGGCAATACAGTCAAAATAGTATTCCAACCAAAGAAAATAAGAGGAGGGAAAAAACCCTTACTTTGCAGATCTATTTTTTTAACTGTTTTTATGCATAAATAAAAACCTTAAAATGTAGATGGATTGCATCCAACAGAACTACTGTAGCTAAAAGTGATAATGATTCAAACATTTTTCAAATAAAAGTTAAATATTTATAAGCACCCAACCACATTTCATAAATCACAAACTATTATTATTTTATTCCTGAAGCTTCCCTGGCACAGCATGTGAATTGAGCCACAGAAAGTCAGAAAGAAAAATCTCCTCTTTATGCACATGAATCAGTTACAAGGAGCGGAGCCCTCCAAAGAGCAGGTCGCTCCGTTATCCTCCATATGGCCCTTCCACGGCAATCACAATTGCAAAGCACAACTAATTCGGTATCAAAAACAAAATTTCATCCGTATATACTCCTAATTCTTCCCCATTAGCAACACAGGGCAGGTGTTTCGTTATAATGAGGAGGGGAAGGGGGGGAAAAATGGAAGGAAACAATAGCAGTCCTTACCTGTCAATTATCACTGGATCTGATGGAGTCTCATTTCTGTTGCCACAGCTTTTCTTGTCACAACAGCGGCTACAGAGCAAAAGTGAAAGGATTTAGTGCGACCATTACACTGTAAAATCATCATTACGAACACGGTAGGTTCAAATTGCCGGCTAGAGTTACCGCTCGGTCCCTGCCTGGAAATCAGTCAAATGTAGTGGGTCACATATGGGTTAATTACTATGTTTAACTTCTTGCACAGCTGGTTAGCAACGGAAAATATAAAAAGAGAGGGTGTTTGCCCCTTTCACAAATAATAATTCAAGGATCACCCGAAACAGGGAGGCATGCCTGTTTGTAGCCTCTTTTCCATAGGGTTTAACAGTTGTCCCATATATTCACACACAAAATAAGGCAGCTTTTTCTCCACTGAGCACTTCTTTTACATTTGTTTAACACTTACGTTACACATCCACATGCTATTCCTGCTTCCACACAGAGTCAGACTCTCAGCTACCGGGAAACCTCCCTCCCAAATCTGAAAGCACAATTATGCTCCCTCTAAGAAACAACTGTTATTAACGGGGGAGCCAAAATGCAAGCACCATCAGCTGTGGCTTTTTATGCTGGAGCATGCCTCCTTCCCCAAGTTTTCTGAAGCATGTTAATGATTGCTAATGCCATGGAGAGCACAGCTCTGGTGGCTGGTGCCCTGCGTCAGGTCAGATACAAAGCAGGCGTGTGAAATATAAGCTCCGTCTCCCAAAGCACTGCTCCATCCCTGACCTCGAGGCTGGGATTCTTTTGAACGGAGGTGGCTCGTTGTTTCCTAAGAGAAGTTAAAGTGTTGTTTGTGATGATTCCTTGTCAGGGGTTATTGGTCCGTTAAGAGCCATAAATATATTTCAGGTGAGCTCGCAGGCAATATACACGTTTCTGCTCAGGGCTGGGAATCCCTCCTGGTGCGTCTAGAGCTGCGGCTGAGCGAGGAGGGGGCTGCCCGTGGGAGTCCTGCTCTGCCCCACAACCCATCTAAACCCACATCTCCAAGTCATAGCTACACAGGTGAGAAAAGCCTCAGGCTTTCCTCCACCCGCCCACCCCAGGGAGGAAACAACCACCTAGCAAGGAAAGCTCCTTTTTGTTGACCTCCCTTAATAGAAAATCCCCCATTGAAGTCAAGGCTCCAAGCAATAAAAATAATAAATAAAAAAAAAAGTCAAGAAGCTCCTGGTCTTCCCAAGCCCTCCTGGGTCCCCAGGGACCTTCTGGATGAAGCCTGGGCAGCTCCTGCTGGGTGAGGGCTGTAGGGGGGACGGGGAGCAGGGACCCCATCCTGTGGTAGCACCCAAGTGACAGGCAGTGAGGACCACCTTGTTTGCTCTCCCTGGCCAGACCTGAGCACATCTCTCCGTTCAATAAACTTTTGGGTAAACCTCAACCAGTGTCTTTGGAAACCACCAAGCTTGTTCCAAAGTGGCATCTGGGGGACCTGCACGTTGCCCTTATTTCAGCAGCCAGCTTTGGGCAGCTGGCAGGAACGACTACTGCTCACACTCCTGCTCACATGAACTATTTTCTTTTCCCCAGAAGGTGGAAGAACATCAGGGCAGGAAGAAGCCCTCAGAAGTGCCACGCTATATAAATAGCCCTGTTGGGAGTATGACAAAGGTTCTCTTGTGTTGCTGAACAATAGAGCGAATAATATACAGTTACCCACCAAGATTAGCAATAAAGCAACTAACCACACTAAAGATAACAAAAAAAAAGGGGGCCTTTTACAAAAACAGCCTGTTTAAACATGGTTTTTTAAAAAAAAATAATAATTTTGTTTTCAAAGAGAGGAAAATACATAATTCTTTTCACCGCAAAAAGCTTCAAGGCAACTATTCAGGGCTGAAACTTTTCACAGTTAACACATGTGCGGTATCTTCATTTCGGTGGAAGTTACATTGTTTGGGATTGCCAAAAAAAACTGCTTAATTTTACAGCACAATACCACAATTGATCCACCAGAAAATGCAAGAGCCTTGGCACCCAGAAAGTATTAAAATTTAGGAAGGAATAAAATATGCTGTAGGTAAATAGTCATGTGGACGTTCGGGGGGCTTTTTTGCCTATAAAAGGACTTGTCGTTGGAGTGCAGCTAGAATGTGTGGGGTGAGAAAATTTACCCACAAACAAGGCAATAAAAACTGCTAATCATTTTTAAATGATTAAAATGTAATTAGAAACAGAGTTGGCACAAGTTAAGACAATGCAGTTCTTGTGACTGAAGCAAATCAGGGCTAGTCCTGACATTCTCACAGCAGACTGGAGGGACAGAAATTGCCACACTTACTCAGGCGAGCAAAGGTTCCCAGGCTCCCAGCCCAAGATGGGCAGATGCCACCATCCATGCACCACCAGGCATGGAGGCTGGCACCTTCCCGGGGCACTAACCCAGCAGGAGAGGCGGCCACGGGGGCCCGGGGATGGGGACGCCTTGGTCTCTTCTCCTGCCCTGCGCGGGATGGAGACAGGCACTGGCCAACAGGGACAACCCGGCTTCCAGAGCCAGGGAAACAGCACGTTGCTCATCGGGTGGCCCCCTCGTTTGGATAGGGCTTCCCAAAAGTGCACCCCGAGAGTCACAAGTGGAGACCTCACTCCTCCCACTGCAGTTTGAGGGTGATGTGGAGGAGGTGCACAGCCGGCACATCCCGCTGTCTGGTGGCTCTGTGGCAAGAAAGGAGGCTCCAAATGTCCTTTCGTGTTCTACATAATGTTTTTTTCAAACTTAGCTTGCCTTTTGCATTTTTTTCCTCCAACAGCAGAATCCAAGGCTTCGTCTACGGTAGTTTTTCAATGCCGAGAATGAGAACATCACACAAACCTCCGAGTTTGAGACGTGGTTGTGTGGCACGAGAAGTGCTTTTAATTCAACTTGCCTCAAAAGCTTTGGCTTGCAGTGACCATTTAACACTTGGAAAAAAGTTCCTAAATATTCAGCACCCTTTCTCCTTTCCCCGAAGGAATTTAAAAATTCCTAGGAGTTTCTCCAAGTCACCCAGAAACCCTCCAGCTCCCGGCGAGGCTCTGTGAAAGTGCAGGGAGAGGTGCTGAGCCCTGGATCCTTGCACCCAGGAGGGCAAGGACTTGTCCTCACTGTCCCTCCGTGATGCCTGTTCCCAAGTCGGGCAGGGAGCCAGGGCTCAGGCACAACATCATGCTGGCCCACAGAAAAACCCTGCAAAAATGGCTTTGTCTGGGAGGTGGTTTGTTTTTAAAACAAGTAGTCCTTGATAGTGATGAAGTCTCTTGCCACTAGAACCCACTCCAGCTCCTGCACCCCATATCTCTACCTGCCCCAGGTTTCCTCCACTCCTTCTGCCATCCTCGCCATCCCCCGGGCTCATGCCCAAGCCCCATGCCATCTCCATCCTGCCCCTTCGCAGGCCTCCCCATCCCCTGGCCGCTGCCACCACCACCACTCCCAGCTTTTGTTGCCTTTGTCCTCACCCCAACCCTCTGGGGACCTGCTGCCCTCCTGCCATCTTGCTCCATATCTTCCTCCTCCTCTTCCCCTTCCCTGGAGCATCTCTATCCCACGCTGCCCCGGGTCCGTAGGAGATATGGCCTCCTCCCCCCGATGTCTGGCACCCCCCGAATACCCCAGCTCCCCACCCCGGCGTGGTGGCCAGGAGGAGCCCTGCTTTGTGTATCTGCGCGCTGGGGCTTTCTGCGGGGACAATGAACAATGAGAAATTACGGGGCGATGGCACGTGGCCAGCGCGAACGCGACTTTCCGATCATTTAGCTGCCAGGCTCTAACAAGTCGTTAGCGAGTCCGCGTGGGAGATTCTGCAGAAGCTCCCGGCGAGGTGGGTTTCATCCCGCAGACGACGCGGCCGGGACAACCCCATCCCCAAAACAGGCTCCTCGCCCCGAAGCGTGGAGGTACAGGAGCTTCTTGCCAAAACAGCTGTTAAGATTTTATTTTACGCAGACAAAAACCATATTTTACTCCAACCTCATTCTCAGAAATCACTGAACCATTTTAGCTGAAACTTTCCAAAGAAAGTCAGCCTGAGGCTGACACCCTGCAAAGGACATTTCAGCCAGAACAGTTTAAGTTTGGCAAAGCTGTAAGCCACTGAAGGTTTCATAATGGAAATTGTTGAGGCAATATTAACTATAGATGTCCCTCCCCATGCTGCCTACAATACTAATAAATTCCACTGAGGCTGTGAATTCTCCCCAGCTATTAACATTTTCGCCAACAGCGGAGATTTTTATATTTGACAAAACACAATGAAATCCTTTGAAATAAACAGCCACCTGAAGCAAACCTCGGGCCCGCTTTCCTACCACTGCCAGGACTCTCCTATACATTTGAATTCTTTGTCTTATCCGTGCCATAGTTGTAGTATACTATAAATATCCAGCTTTGTCACATAAATGCAAAGTTTTATTGTGCAGTTAGCCTTGATAGAAAGCACTGCTGAAAGTTGTTTAGAAATTAAATATCTAAAACAAGCTATTTTAAAATACAGAGCCCTCACTATTTCATGTCTGAAATGAAGAAATTTCATCTTAGGGAGAGCAAGCTGTCTTTCACACCATATGGCTAATGGTAGTGCATAGCAATTAGCTGGGCTGATTAATGGGGAACAGACTCTAATTTTATGCTTATAATTGAGGCTGCATTTGCACCCCTGGTGCAAATTCAGCACATCCCAACTTCCACTTACAACAGGCAAGAAATCAAGAGAAACAGAATGGTGTGGAGAGAGATTTTTTTTTTTCCCCTTCTAGACCCCTAAAGAGCATCAGATTTGCAATTTAAAAGAGTGTTAGCAGCACAATAGATGACAGATTTGTGCAATAGGGTCAAGCGGCCTGGTAAACAAACAGCACCCTCTTACACATGTATAAGCAGAGAGGGAAATGGGTAATATCTAATATGAGCTGTAAGAAATTTGAATATGCCTCCCCCACCCCGTCAGGCACACAACATTTGCCTACTATGGTCAGACTTATTTATTTTTTTTTGCTACCCCTCCACCTTATGGTTATGAAACACAAGGCAAGGACTAGCAGTAAATAAGGAGAAGAATAAAGCTCCCGATCCAGTGAATTTTAGGAACAAAGAAAGTGTAAAGTGCTTTAATAAAGGGCATATCTTTCCACATTCCCAGAACGGAAATAATTTTGTCTCAGTCAAAGTATATTGAACGGCCATAAATCTTTGATGTGGGTATTGGGTCTTCTGGTTAAAACTCAACCCTCTATATAAAGTTTTAATTTACTTTTTATTCTTTATGTTTCTGAAATATTTGTAAGAAAATTCATGCATCAAAGTAGGTGATTCTTCCTTTTGCACGGATGGCTCAGTGAGTGGCAGGCAGATGTGATTCCCACCTCAAAACCTTGCCGTTTAGGGATCAGGAGGGCTCTTCACCCAGGACTAACAGCAGATTCAGACCCTGACACTGCAGGCACATGAGCACGCGCTTAATTTTACTCGCGTGAACAGTCCCACTGTTCTATTGGTCTATTACAGGAGAAAAGCAAAGCATGCACTTCAGCCTTATCAGGTCAGGGGCCTCCTTTAATATTTCCATGAATTGTTCCTAGCTAGGTATCTAGTATGAAAGTGGTGCTAATTGGGCCAATGAATTTTAGGGCAATTATGAGTTGTCAGCGCTACTGGGTTTCCATTTGGAAAGGGAGAACTGGCCGGGAATCCCCAGCAAAGCCATCCTGCAGCTCCCGGCAGCGGCAGGACCTCGGGTACCTCTTGGAGCCACCGGTCTGCTCTGATGGTTCTGGGGCTGTAATGGGTTGTCTTTGGTTTCCTGGAAGAAGCCAAACCTACCCAAGGAAGCAGCCTAGAAAAATACAACATGAAAACTAAAATCCCCCAAATCCTGCAAGGAAGAATCTGGGGTGGGGCTGCATGGGGTTTCGCCCGGGGTTGGCAAAGCAAGGAGAGCAGCTCCTTCCCTGCCAGCATCACGGGGTGCTACCCTCCAGCAGGGTTTTATCAGGGAGGAGCTGCCATGGAGGACAAAACATGCAGATCGCCAAGAACGAAAAAAAAAAAAAAAAAAAATTTAAAAACAAAAAAATCGACCAACAGAGAAATTTCCATCTGAATATGTTGTCTAAGACTCTCCCCCACCAGGAAACCCTCATCCAAGTTTATTCTCTTAGAAGTGGGCACTAGTTTTTACCCTCAAGTTACTCCTTTTTAGCAAATGTGTTTTGTAAAAGTTACAACGCATGCAATGGCATTTTTACAGTCTTAAAACAACTGATTGTAACAATGAGCTTATGCAAGAACGCCTCGTCTTCCACCAGGGAATTATTTTCTGCCATCGAATAACATGTAACAAATGATTTTTTTCAGACATGCAAAAAACACCCACTAACTTTAATGAGACTGCAAGGTCAAGCTCTCCTAGGTGTCGGAGGGGTCTGTGGGAAGCTGCCGCCTTCTCCATGGTAAAAAGGAAGCAGAAGAGGCTTCACCTATTTCCATCAGCCAGAAGAGAGAAGGAAGCAGCTGCCCGTTGCAGAGGTACCGTGTTCAGGAGAGAAGATATTTGACTGTCCCAAATTTAAGTTTCCAACCCCAAGCAGGCACGTTCAGGGGAAGAGAGCACAAGGGCAGAGCTGAATCTGCTTGGGGAAATTTAAAAAAAAAATCAACAAGAAGACATCCCTTGCGTGGATGGTATCACCTGCTCCGCTCCAGCCAAGCGGGGACCTTGGGTGAGCAGCAACTGGGACAAAAAGGCCTCCTGACTTCAAGTCTTAATGCACATCCCAAAAAAAAACCCAACCAAAATTACTATTTTTTCATCTTACTGAGTAGTCTTTGTTGGGAATCGGGGACAGAGACGTTTATTGCTAGAAGACTATAATTGACTGTTAATTTTGGTGAGGAGACCTTTTGTGGGCTACGGTGTCTAAATGAAAACCAGTAGCGTTCTGTTCAGAGTAACTCTTTATAAATAATTGAAAACCAGTGTGACGACTGAGACCTTGCTGCTAATTACACACACCGAACTGTGTTATTTTGGGATTGTTTAATGCAAGAAAGATAAATTTAAGTCCGAAAATAGCTGCAGGTTCAACCTAGATTTTGAGAGACACGTTCATCTTCTCGTCACTAATTAACTGGAAGCGGGGTATTTCTTACCTGCACATTATTTCATGCGTGAGCAGAACTCGGCACATTTCTGGGTTCTTGTCTTGGCCTTCATATACTATCGCCTAGGAACAAAACACAGGTTTAGCTGTGCATCGAGTGGAGTTTGGAGAAAATAAAAACGCGTCGCAGTAGCCAAAGGGGCTGCCGGAATTGCCAAGTCACAGGCTAACGAGCCCGCGTCCCCACCGAACCCGCTCCAAGACTTGCAGTTGGAAAACAACACAAGCTGAGTACAGCTAAATTCCCTCCTCTCCGTTGCACATCTTCCGAGCGGTGTGTAGGATGGGTTTTTTTAGTAGTCAAGACAACCACAATTTTCTTTTCAATTCAGAATAAAATATAACCTAATAGCATTAAAAGAAAAAAAAAAGGAGGGAAAAAAAAAAACAACAGCAAAGCTTGGCATACTTTGGGTCCTATTCATTAAAAAAATAAGACAGAAAAGAGAGAGCTCATGTATTTTTAATTACAAAAGCTGCACAGCCCAGGCATTTTCCTGGTAGCTCCTGAGAAAGCGCCTGGGCCTGATTCTCCCCTTAAATATCGTGATCCGCCGCTTTCCGGAGAGCAACTCTGGAGTTACAGGGATATAAATAAGGGAGAGGCAGGCCCTGCAGAGGATACCAAAACAAACAGAGGATCAACCAGCTTGAGAAATTTGACTCTGAGATAGCGCGGGGAGAATCCTTTAAGTTAGAACCGTGGAAAGACAGTGTATTCTCATTTCAAGAAGAGTCTACGTTTGCCACCAGCAGAACCGACGGCGAGGGATCGGCGTTACACACAAACTAGGTTAGTGCTCACAGGGTTTCCATCCAAGCAGGACACAGTTGTGTTTTCCAGCCACTCCTGGTCCCAGGAACCAGCCCCCCAGCAGCAAAACAACAGTTTAAAAAAAAGTTGCCTTTGCAACAGCATCTTCCAATAGCACTGAGGTCCCTAAATGGTTTAGGGTCCCACTCCAGAGCTGGGATGAATGGGCAGAGCCCTAGCCTCAGTGAGATGACCAAGCATCAGCTCTTCCCTTGACCTGTGGTGTGACTTTTTCAGCCTCTAAAATCAGACTTAAGAAGAAGAAATTGGGGAACAAACTCTTCAGATGAAATGACATCTGATATGGGTATCCCTAATAACAATAAAATAGATATTGAAAATAAAAAATAAAACTATACTACATGGATGAATTGCGTTTTATGGAATGAGACCGCTTTGAAGTGTGGAAAATAATGACAAAAAATAAGTTATCTTAATAGATGATGAAGTAAGATCATATGAACTGCTTTCCCAGTCCTTGCAAATAAAACCTGCCAAGGGTAAGAGGTGTTGTACCTGCAAAGGGATCTCAGGATGCAAAAATCAGCATGAGCTGATTTTTAACACCATTTTAATAGCAATATGCAATATTAATATTATGCATTATAAAGTGATTTAATGATTCCATAAATAGTATCAGGATTGGGGCTGTTATCTTTGCTCATTTTAATTTTTTCATTTTGGTTCTGCTACGTGCATTCCCCTAAAACCTGGCAGCCAGTGCGGGGTTTTTTTGCTGATAAGAGAAAACAAAGACCGATGGTCTCATTGCAACTAACGGGTACAGAGTTTCACCTGGTTCCTGCCCCCTCATTCCCACCAGCGAGGCACAAAACCTGTGATCCCAGCACTCCTATAAAGGGGACACGAAAGCGGTCACAGGATGCATGCAAAGTCCACGCATCACAGACACCAGCAAACTCCCCTGACCCCAGCTGGGACCCCAGGTCCCTGCTCGGTTGCTGGCCCACACCTCAAGGTTCTTCCACATGAGCTCCCGAGAGAGCTACAGGTGGTTTGCAAGAGGCCTTGGGTGATGGCAGTGCGGTCATCCGTGTGTTACATCAGGAAATGGGACAAACTGAGAAGATCCTCATTCCCATACATTGAAGGGGAAGATGGGGAGAAGCTTCTTCCAGCCAAAACCAGGGGATGAAAGCAACCATCTGACAACCGGTGGGGTCACTCAGTGGGGACATTGCAAGGACTCCAAAAAACCTCAAAACAGGTTCCACCTTGCAGTGGGACAGGTGAGGCAAGGGGGAAGCTCATGGCACTTTTTGGACTTAATCAATCAATAATTAAAGAACCATCCACCTCTGAGAGCACAGAGCATGGGGGGTAAAGAACAGATCTACTCCTGAGGCCTTTAGTGGAGACAAACACCTCCAGTCCCCATCCACCTCCACACACCACAGCACGACACGGGGCGAACGGTGCCCGACTGCTGGACTTGGCTCATTCCTCTTAGACTTTCAAATCTTAATATAAGGTCACCCAGTACGGGTTATCTCGTTGCCGGTGAAGCCGGAGAAGGGCTAGAAATGACAAACCAGAACACAAAATTTACTGTCCTTTTTTCCCCCCTCCTCTCTCCCCGCTGCTATGCTTACTTAACCTCCAGGTACCCGCTTAAATAACTCCACTAAATAGCAATAATGAACGGGCAGAGTCAACACTGCGGTACATAATCACCTTGTCTGTTGTGTTTAGCATCAGTGATCCCTCCTTTGCGTGCATGACATTCTTCTGCCTTCCTCTACGCTAAGGATTTGCTTTTCACTTTATTTGCATTTAATTACCGATGTTGTCCCCGTGTGCATTTTGTTTTCTCCCCGTTAAGCGCGGATATTCCCACTATACCCTATTCCTGCAGGGATTTCTAGGAAATTCTGGGAAGCAGGAGGAATTGCCGAGTTCCTTTCCGAGCACCTCGTCCCCAGCGCCCGTTCCCGCGTCCCGATTTACTCGTGCAAAGGGGTGTGCAAAGCACCAGCCCCTCACTTCCATGAACGGCTGCCCGAGAGCACGAGAGATACTCTGCCGTCTTGCAAACGGCGCTGCTCTCAAGCATTAATTCTACAATTAGTTTCAAAAAGGAAACAGGAACTGCTAAAGTTTCAGATCGTTATAGCTGCCAGAAGTATTTTCACAGGAAGGGTCTACAATGTTACTGTTGTGAACATTTTTAACTCTAAGATTTGAAAAGCTACTCCTTTAACAAAAAATATCTTAATTGTTATTTTTTTTCATGATTATTTTTTAAGGTTCGGGCTTTAAAACAGGGTGACTGCAGCAGGATTCTTCGTGGCGCTAACGTCGTCGTGATTTGGTCAAACGGGGATGGCATTAATGAGAGATAAAGTGAAAGTTACAGTGCATAAACTTAGACCACAGCAGAGCTAAAAATAAGCCTGCAAATACACATCAGGGTTGCACAACAAAACACCAGCAAAGGAAATGCAAAATTACAGACTTTGTTGGTTTTTTTTTTTTTTTCCTCTTTGTTTACTTCGTGTAGTTTTAACTCGGTGCATTTCAAAATAGTTTTTTTTTCTCCTGAACAACCTCAATATTTCCCCACAAAATTCATCTTCCATTTTGTAAGCCATTACTCACCCAAGTAACCTTTCTACAAGAAGTCTCAGTGAGTAACGATCACTCATGCACAAACGGATTTCAAAATCAGGCCCCAAAAAATTACTGTCAAAATATAAGACTTCCTCACTCGCAATTAAATAAAGCTGCATAAAAAGTTAAATTAAATGCAATTCACTGCTTGCCAGCAAATAAAAATTACTAAATTGAGCACATCACAGTCATTTCTAGACAACAAGTGCGTCCAATAATTCGCCTAAACTTTTCAGTGATGGAGTTCCTAAAAAAAAATAAAAAATAAAAAAAATAAAAGGGAGGGGAGTAATATAAAAGTCAAGGCTACAGTTCTCATTTAATCCACTTTTTTCCCCAGTAAAGACGGCAGAATAAAGCAGTAAAATAGTTGACGAGTAAGTTGGAAAAAATAGAGAGCCAGATTTTGTCCTTAGATATTCCTGAATAAATCCAGATTTATGCTGGTACAACCCAGGGCAGAATCGTCTCATGGTGTCAGTTTGCCAGTCAAGCAACCCTGCTTTCTGAACTGGACGAAAAACAATCTTGAAGGAATGAGATCATGGCCATTATATTATTCAGTTATGTCATGGCCTTGATTTTAAAAGAGTAAGAGAAAGAGAAATCGCCAACATGCATCTAAATCCACTCCCTTTCAAACTCCTCATCTGTTTCACAAAACAAACTATCTCCTTTATTGAAATAAAGGAGAAAGAAAAACTCATTAAAATGAGGGGCTTTTCAAAAACAGAACTAAAATGATTTGTAATGACGTATACAGCCATACACACAGAGAGAAAATAAAACCCTGGCCCCACCGAATTCAATAGGAGCTTTGCAATTGACTTCAGATGGGCCAGAATTTCACCCAGAGAGGATTAGGCTTGTATCCGCTATATATCTAGGCAGAAAATACTGTGAATTACATTTATTTGGCTGCGAATGCTTAACCCTTAATTAGCCGAGGTTTTTACCCCTTCCCCAGGCAAAATTTCAACTCATCCCGGCGAGGTTTATCCCGCAGAAGTAGCACAGAGCTGGGTCCCAGGGCGAGGACGCCGAGTTCTTGCTCTCCCTCTCAGTGCACAATCCAGTAGCATCTAATTATTTTATCCAGCCTCCCTCTGCCTTTGATACACAGCCCGCTTATCGACGTATTCACACAAATTAAATAAATTTATCTCTCCTAATATGTTCATTTTTAATGGTTTTCAAACATTCACATGGAAACAGCTCTAGCGTAAATATCCCAGAACAAATGGCTGTATATTATACAGGAGGGAGCAGTTGGGCTGCCAGACTGGGAATGCACCAGGCCATCTGGCTCAGGCAGTCTCTCCAAAATCCTCAGCTTTGTTTTCACCCTCAGACTCCAAACAACACATTTTCCACTGTGATGAGTTTACATTTTCCCAAACACAGGTCCTGATCATGCATGCAAATTCCAAACTTCTCCATTCCTCTCTGTACAAGAAAATTAAAATCACCTGCGCTTCTGACATCTCACCAAAGGCACAAGAAAGCTGCTAAAATCTGGCGCAATGTAAACTTTCCCCGTCACAGGGGTTAGGTTTTGTTTTATGTTTGTGTGAAATTTCCCCGAGTCTGCTGAGGCTCCTCTGAACTTATTGATAACATTTTTTTTCCCATGCGTGTAGCTGCCAGAGAAGGGCCATGCTATGCACAGAATAGAGAGCTGATCAAATATCTGCAGACATCAGAGAATGATAGAGAAGTCAACAGAAAAAACCATTTGCATCCAGAGTTACAGCACTGGGTAAAAAAAAAAAAAAAGCAAAATATAAACAGTCTAAGTCTGAAGGAAGGATTTTTGACTCATGAGGACTCTCAGCAACAGACAATAGCTATCGTGCAAAACTTATGATTTTTAAGATGCCTGAGCCGTATTAGCATCCGTTATATCTTATGGATGAGAACGGCTGAAGGAAAAATGGGTGGGGAACAAGTATTTCAGATTTATTTCCTCCATCTTTCCTAATAGTGAAATATCTCAACTTTATGAAAATACAGCTGAAGAAATAGAGGGCATCTCTTCTCCGTAAATATATTAAAATCCTTAGACTTGCCTAAAAACTCCGGTTTTATTAGACCAGACATCTTTCACGTTTTGCAAGCAATTTCAAAATGCATCATTGTTAGAGCCAGACCTACTGCGGTAGGAGCTGCTGCTTTACGGAAAGCAACAGCTATAAAGTTTGGGATCCTACAGGGTTTTGAACGCATTAGGAATGTGATCCCGACATAAAACGAGGTGCCAAGATAACATAAAAGAAAATTTAATTAAGCCAGCATTGACGCCGAACGTTGTTACCCTAACTGGAAAGAACTTCCCCGCAACATTAACGACTTGTGTCTAGTATTTACAGTTTTTAAATGACGGGGGCACATTTTGGGAACGCAGCGAGACCCCTCAAAGGCGTGTAATTCCCATCTTACCCGACACTTCTCTGGGGCCACCACCAAAGGCCAAGCGTGTTATACTGCACATAACTCAAAAAGATGCACTTTGAGACCAATCCTGCCCGGGTTTCCCATTCAGAAGTCCCACAGCCGGGACTACCAAGGAGCACGCGTGCGAGGGAAGCTCATCTTTTGGGCCAGCGTGCATAGCTCATACCAACACCCCAGATCTGCCCCGGCATGGAATCTGCAACAAAATTCTTGGTTACTTCAGTAAGGCCACCCTCCAGCCCCTCTTCCCATAGTGCATCACAGCTGATCGAGAACGTAGACACGCGCACCGGGACACGGAGATCCCCCCCCGTTCCACCCGTAACAGGACTCCTGCCATGAGTTTCTTAGTTGGGCACAGCCCCACAAACAAATCCCCGACTTATTCAGATCAAGAACTCTACAGGAGGAGGAATATCTCCTATTTATTACGTGCACAGCATCCAGCACAGGGGAGCCCTGCCAGTCTACCCGCTCACACAACGCGTGCTGCTAATGGGACGTTTACGTTGAATCTATGAGTCGCAATCCTACAGGCAGAAATCTAGGTCTGATTTGCAGAACAGACTGTATTTCCTCTTACCTAGCTTAATAATCTGCTGCTGTAAAAAAAAAACCTCGCAATGTATAACTGTGAGACAAAGAGAATACATTTAAACCTGATTTGTCCGTATTTTAAAAAAAATAATTATTTAATATAAGGAGAGAGCCACAGATACTTCCCTGTATGATCTGGGGAACCTAACTCATTCTGGCTTTGCTTCTGTGGGATTTTTAATTCGCCACCAGAAACCTCAGAGTAGCTGTAATTTCAGTCTGGGAATTCACAATTATTGAGTGTGTGAATGTGCGTGTGTGAGCACTGAGGAGATCCTTGCCAGCAGAAACATGTACGCTTCTGCAACAGTTTCATTTAAAAGTAATCATTTCATTATCCAATTTGTTCTGAGCGTCACGCATTAAAATACTACACCTTCAAGTAGACTGACAATATATATTTAACTTTCATTAAAAATTAAAGAATTTTCAGACAGTCTTTGCAATATTTAATTACAGTTTGACGATTTGAAAGTTACTTGAGAATCTTCTATATAATTCACTGTCGTAAAATATAAATGATATATTCAACATTTGGGTGAGCTTCTGTCATGCGTTGTACTTTGCTTCCTAATAAGCATCCAGTAACCGAAGCGATCGCAACTCTGAAATAATTTCACTTTAAAAAAAAAGAAATCATTTAAAAAGAAGAAGGGGCAGAATTTTAGCCCCTGGCCCCCGAAAAAAATCAGAGCGGCACATGCCACGGTTTTGACACGACAATGCCCTCTTTTTCATAAGCAATTATAGGCATGCCTAAAGAAATTATATTCATGAAATTAATACGTAAGCAAACACGTTTGCGTCTAAAACAGCCTTTCACTCCCTGCTTTCTAACCTAAGTTCAGAGAGCTTTTGTTCTAAATCCTCGCTTCTCAACTCCATTGCACTTTCCCCAAAAATCTGTAATTTGCACTAACTTTGTTTTTGTAAGACTTCCTGAAATCAGAGAGATTTCTTTTGTGCTTTTTTTTTTTTTTCTTTCTTCATTGTGAATGTGCTTTAAAGCTACACGGTAGGTTTTACAAATAAACTGTATCTCGGGGTTTTTTTTCCCCTTTCTCTCCAAAGACCCTCTGATGACTTGATAATAATGAGAGACCAAGAGGTCAAACAGTGCCTTAGGATGAACTCTTCATATGCAAGATGCCTTTGTTAAGAAAATTATTTTGAATCCGCTGCTTTACATGAGTTCAGGGCTCTGTTTTCAACAAGATTATGAACAGAGGCTTTTGCATTTCCGTAATGATAGGAAAGCTATTTAAAGATAATATTTATTGATAGTCTCTCTCATACGGTCTACAGTGAAATACATAAGCTCCAAAAAGACTAAGAAGAGTTCATATATCAGGAAGATTTTGTTACTTTTAACACAAACTAACCAATTTCTGCCTGAAAAACAAGGAATGACAGCAAATGCTTTCCAGGATGTGTTATGAAGAAGACTATCTTGCTGCTGTTTTAATTCCTACAGGGAATGGGCTCTATTTGGAAGCGTATAGTTTAACAGAGTTCAGATGCATCAGTGGATTCCCTAGTTAAATTCATCCAAGTTCCTTTTTTCTTTTTTTCTTTTTTTTTTTTTTTTTGTGTGTGTGTGTGTTGAAAGACAGGCTTCAATAGCAGGAAAAGATGTTTTGGGACCATCAAAGAGAGTTTTCTAAAACAAACTCGGCCCTTAGAGCTTTATGTTTTGCTGTAGAAAAGAAACCCAAATACAAGCCAAGAGTTTTTTCCCTACAGACAACACACAGGGACTGACTTTTCCTATCGGTACAAAAAAAGGTCAATGTTTTTCCTAAATAAAATGTAAGAATTTTTTTAACAAGTAAAACAGATTAGGAGGGAAAAAACAAGTCTTCAGGATAAAAAGGCTTAGAAGCGATCCCAACTATTTAAAAGAAACGCACCACAAGATAAAAATATTCTGGCAGGAACAGAAGAAAAAGCTAGAGTAGCAATTTTTTTTAAGAAAAAAAAAAAAAAAGAAGAATCGATTTGTTCAGATAGTCCCTTTGTAAAAATACTGCTTTCATACGAGAAAAGTATTTTTTACAGGTCGGCACGCGCGCTCTGTGCGGGAAGCTGAAGAGCAAGCTTAAAATTAGGGTTAATCCCTTGGCGAGGTCTCCTGCCCGACAGCCCTCCCCGACGCCCGACACCGCGCTCGCCGCTCCCCGCGCCGCGTTTCAGGGGGACGCGCAGCCCCGTGGCGGTGTCACCGCTCCGCCCTTAACCCGACGACCCGGCGGCAGCGCGAACAACGGACGGACAGACAGACACAGCCCCCGCGCCCGCGCAGCGGCTTGTGCTGGCGGCGTTCGGTGGGCTGTGGGGATGGGGGGGCGGGGGGGGCGACCGGAGGGTAATTCTTACTA
>JAHREE010000457.1:2790097-2847126 GCA_033628505.1 Tringa tobata
GACAGGCAGCATCGAGGGGGGGGCACACACGGGAGGAGGGGGGGACACGACGACACAGCCCCCCCCCGCACCCCTCTGTCACATCTGGGGACTCACGCCCCCACACGTGGCAGCAAATCGACGTCTGGGCACAGAGTGACGGGGGGGGGTGCTGGTTGGGGCACCCTCGACACTCGTGGGTGCCGCCATCGGGCACAGGGTCCTGCCCAGCCGTCAATTCAGAGTGGGGGTGTCACCGCTGTCCCGGCTGCGGGTGTAGCTGGACCGCGGCACCGCACAGACCGGGGCTGCACACCCACCCCACGGCTCCGTCCCGACACCCTGCCGTGGAAAAACACCGTGGGAGCCTCCTGGCAGCCCGACTCGTGCAGAAAGTGCAAACTGTCCCTACAAAGGGCAAACACCTTCTGCTTTCCCTGATAAAAGCAGATGAAATCTGTTTCTTCAGCACACCACGCTACAGCCGGCTGCAGGTTCCCATTCCCCGCAGCACAAGCTTGCAATACATTTAAGGCTAGCTTCTATTTATTTGTTTATTCTGGCAGCTGCTGGACAGATTATGGTTATTTTATCACACAATATCTTGCCGTGATTTTTACATTGTCAGTTCAGCAAAGCACCTAAACATACAATCAACTGCTATTGGCTTCAAGTACATGTCTCCTATTTAAGAGGGAAGGGAGAAACCTAGAGACATGCACTCCCTGCCTCTGAGAGGATGAGTTTAAAACATAATGCATAGAATAGATTTAAACATCCGAAGCTGTCGCACCCTTTGCTGAATCAAGACTGACTATTATCGGAAGTATTTAAGTGACTCAGGAATCTATATCTCATTTTAAACATTTACTTAAACTCTGAGGACTTTACATCTTGGGGTTTCAACTTTAAAGGTGCATGAGCTCTTTGGAAGGGTGTATTCCAAAATCTCAAGCTCCTTCAAATAGGGGAGTTGTAAGAGAGACACATAACACTTGCCAACCCAGCAAGCAAAGTTCTCTATGTCTGGAACCCGATCTCTCAGCATTTGGCTGCTCTATTTGTGCTGACCATTTTGAAACCCATTTTCTCTGGCATTTGTGTTAACATCAGGTGGCTTTATGATTTCAGCAGAAGCAGGACTGAGTTCGTCACCTGGGCTCAGAGATTTTGCCTGGAGGCGGGGGCAACAGCTTTGAGAAGTGAGATTTTGGAGAACACAGCACAGAAGTGCTCTGGTTGCAATGAAGTTTAAGATACAGATACTCACTTTTAGACGTGCTTCCCAGTGCTTTGGACAACCCAAAGTTTGAGTCCCTGGCTTTGTGTGATCCAGA
This sequence comes from Tringa tobata, assembly GCA_033628505.1. Classification (NCBI taxonomy): domain Eukaryota; kingdom Metazoa; phylum Chordata; class Aves; order Charadriiformes; family Scolopacidae; genus Tringa; species Tringa tobata. Next base: position 2,791,414 of record JAHREE010000457.1, read on the forward strand.
AGAGGGGATTTCTTTGGTTTTATCTTTGTTCAGGATCTGTGTGACTCGAGGCAGACCAAAGACATCCACATGGACTTCTGTCCCTTCTCAGGACCTTCTCTCAAAAATATTCAACCTGTGTGAAAAAATGATAAAAGTTCTGGTAAAGAGACAACCAGCCAGTGCCCGTTAAACGGTAAGGAAGCACCACATTCATTGGGAACTCTGTGTTATCCCGTCTCAGTTAGAAAATCTGTACCTGTTTTAAAGTCTGCATTTTAGCAGAGCTGAAGTGTGCTTAAATGCTCTACTGAATAGGAATTTTTGGGAAGTGTTCTTCACCACCTAGCATTTGTGCAGGGAAGGAGACATCGCGCTTCTCACTCCAGCACAACTCGCACCGACTTCCACGGGAAAAGGGCAGCCTGTCTGGGCAGGCATCTGTGTGCCTGTTCCATATGCACACACATTCATTATGGATGACACACAAACGCTGCTCATTCTTCCCCAGCAGACTGTTATGGTAAGGCTCACGTCCCACTGATCTCACTGCAGGGCTTAGGAAGCCTTCAGAAGCCTCCCAAAACGCGTTACAAACGACGTACGGAGAAATTACTTCCTCCAGCGCTGAAACAGAATCACGGTCGTGGTGTGATGAAGGAACTGTTAAACAGACACAGCAACAACACTGGGGCTGGATTCCAGCCAGGGTATTTCAAGCAACTTGTAAAAAGTTCACTGATTCTTTAATGACTCCACCTGGCTAGAGCAGGACCTCTGTTTTATGTGCCTTCCAGAAGATGTGTTGCAAGAGGAGTGTGTCTTAGATGATATGAATCAAACGGGTTCCTCTAACATCATGTTGGTCTGGAATAGCTGTTGACCTGATGGAGTGTTAATGGGAACATTTATTTGTTTCTTTATCACTACAAAGATGTCATATATACTTACCCCGCTGCTGCCACTGTTCCCAAAGGGCTGTCAGCACAAGAGCCATTATAACATGACTGCCGGAGGTAATTTTTTTTTTTTCTTTCCCCCTCACACATTATTTCTTCAAATGATTCTGTAAAGAGAGAAAGAACTTGGATACAGAAATTGCTGGTAAAAGAACAGCGCAGTGTGACGTGAGCCAAAGAGGCTTTTCTAAACGCCTGTCACTCTCTGCTTTTATTGCTTACGGAGAGAAACACACACACACACACACACACATCCCTCTTGGCACGGGGGTGCGTGTGCTGTGCCTGGCAGGGGGAGGATGGGGTTTGCCACCGGGATGCTCCAACACCCTCCCCGTTCATGGGAAAGGGGGGAAGTTTGCATCAGGCCACGCAACCACCCTGCGCAGAGGGGTCACCTTTGGGTGACGTACCCCATCCTTGTGTTCCTTCATGTTTCTGGCTTACGTGAGAGCATCAAGACCTTAACACAGCGGGTTTTGGTAACACAGACATTAGGAAATAAAAATTAGGTAGAAACCCACTGCCTTTACCTGCGGAAAACAAAACAAAACCAAACCAAACCAACCCGTTGCATTTCATTTGTGTTATGCAACGACTTGACAGTTTAAGGAAATCACTAATGGGACCTTTTACTGCTAGGTCACTAGTTCAAACCTGGCTCTGTCGGTAATGACCAAGAGTATCTGATGAATGTTTGATGACGTGAGATTAAAATATGGGTCTCAATCCATTTATCAGTAGAAAAACCCTTCAACAACTCAAAGCCCCTTAAAGCTAATCCCGATAGAAAAGCCTGCGAGGCTGGAGCGTGAACAAGCCCTCTGCAGCCCTACAGTAGATGAAGGTCAGGGTGGGGGCATGCAGATGGAAAAGCTTACAGCACCGATGTCTGGGCAGAACCTCTCTGTGCATAAACAAATCTACCAGTTAATGCACTAAAATACTCCAGTAACAGTACAGTACGGGAGAGCCAAATCCGGTATTGTTCTCAAAGGGAAAATGATCCCAGCGTAGGGAGGAAGATGCAAACATTAGGAAATCCAGGATCAAGAACTGGTTTATACTAGTGCCAAAACTCAGAAATTCACAATTTCGCAAGCTGAAAAGTTCTATTTGAATTTCTCAACATTATAACACTACCATAAAGTTGAAACTCAAATGTCAGAGTAGTGGGTAAGGAGTTAGAAAATGTCCTTTCTTATTGTTTTGAGATCAACAGGAAAAGAAGTTATTGCCGAATTCGGTACCTTCCGAACTGTCCCTCTCTCTCAGAAGGTGTACAGCGTCGCTGGCAGAGTTTGGTGGCTGCTGACGGGCAGAGACCGAGGGCTGGCATCTGGGCAAGAAGCAGCCGCCTGCCCTTGGGAGCCCAGGGGCCAGGTGCACACGCTGGACGTGGTCTGTCACACACGTGTGCAAGGTCCAGGTCAGCAACATTTCCAGGACCTGCTCTGCACCCTCCCGAAGCCCCTCACTGCTTCGCCTTCAGGACTGGACCTACAGACCCAGGAAAACAGGGGGAGCACTGAGGAAGGTGGGGGGCGGTGTGGCCGCCGCGGGCGCTGGCACCACCCGGGAGCCTGCGCTCCCCAAAAAAAGTGAGAGGAAAGACTCACATCCCGTGTAAACTCCCCAAGTGCTTGCAGAGCGTTTGCCAGCCGTTGGGAGTAAAATTTAAAAAGCGTGAGGGCCATCTGGTGGGAGCGGGGAGGGGGGTTTGGCTTCACCTCCTCCTCTGTCACGTTTTTGCTACGGGCTGAATCCAGCTGCGGAGACCCCCGGCCGGATGCTGAGGAACCGGGGAACGCCGGAGGGGCTGTGCCGGCATCACTTACCTCAGCAACACGCCTCACACCTCAAAACGTCCTTTTGAAGGGAATTACGTCTGGGATGACTATGTCACTGCCAAAACCCAAGGTGCTTCTGCCAAAGGGCTCCTGTGTAAGCGCTGGAGGCGGCCGCTGGGGCCAGGGGTGGGTACCTGGGGCTGCACCCTACCTGCAAAAACACGTGAGCACCGACCACCCCACAAACACCTACCGGGGATGGAAAGTCTGGTGCTGCAGGGAAAGGCTCCTCTGCTCCATTTATGGGGCAGGACTTTCTGCCCAGCAAAGCTCAGCACCATCTCATTGAAATCAGTAGCGTTTCCCTGGCCACTGGAAGTCCCAAAAGCCTGGGACCCAGCCTACCTCTGCCCAGCGTTCCCGCAGGCACGGTGCGTGCCAGCTGGGAGTGATGGAGCCACCGGTGCCAAACTGCAGCCTGCCAACACCACGCCAGCAAGGGTGTTCTCTGAGAAAGGAAAACAGCCCTGGCAGTCACCTTTTTCAGGGTGCGCAGACGTGATCTGCTCCTCCTGCTTGCATTTGGCTTTGATAGCTGGAAATTAAAATTTTATTCATCACACTTAAGTATCGTTTCTCAGAGAAAACAAACTCAGTGCCTCAGAGAGATCTGGAGCATTAACCACCACCTGATATCTTCTTCCAAAGCAAAAAGTGCCAGTGCCACCCAGGACTAACGTGAACTGCTCTCAGTAGCCCTGATGCTGCTCCCCCAATACACCGTGCAGTCTTCTCTGGTCACAGACTCTGCAGAATTCTTCACTCCATGCCAGAGAAAGGCTTCATACTTTAATTTTTGGGGTAGTCACTTTTTTTGAACTCGATACCTTCCAGGTGGAAAAATTAAAAATTAAGGCAAAACGATTTTTTTTTCGTTATTCCAGGAGTCTCAGACATGCTAGGAAATTGCTGGACGAAGAGCTACTAGCCATGCAAAAGGCAGTGGGGTGCTGTCCTGTGGGTCTGGCAGACCCACAGCATCGGCGTTGTACAAATAGCCAGCACACACACGTAGGAAACATCTTGTTGTATAAAATACTCCTGTGAGCTCTGCAAGGTCCACTCACCCAAACCCCATCCCACCAGTTTCCCAGCCACAGCTTTAGAACGAATCGAAGCCCAGAATCAAAAAGGCTGTTGTGACCCTCCAACTACACCACTTTGCTTCAGCAGTCTCCAACTGGAGAGCTGAAGTATAGAGAATTACATTCTAATTTTAATATTTTTCCCAAGCCACATAACATTTTATAGAGAAGACTGTTCCTGTGAGTCTTTACACTTTCTGGGATTTGATCCATATTGATCCTCACACGCTTCTTCTAGGATCTTTTAGGGCTGCAGAAATGACAATTTCCACACTAGTTACAAAATAATTACCCATAATAATTTAATAATGAGCTTTCCCTTTAAATTATTAACATAGGTAGCCAAGAAAATTGTCAATTTTAACAAGTTTAAATTCAAATGATAAATGCCAAATCTGTGTTAAATGAGACCAGCAAATTAGCAATTAAAATATTTATGCAAGAAGGCAAAAGATATTGTATTCAAGGAGCCGAAGAGCGGTCTCCCATCGGAGTATTTGACAATGGTCTCTGTTTGCATTTCTCAGCTTTAAAACCCTGTGCAAAGGGAAGAGGAAAAAAATATCTGAACCCATAAATGAAGCCGGACAGTGTTGATTGGCCCCCGGTGGGATTTCACTAGAATCCAAGCAATTCTCAAAATCCCCTTGGGTTATATTGAGCAAAAATCCTGACCCCAACCAAATTATTTCTATCGTATAAATCTTTAGCTGTGGGAAGCTCCAGAAAAAGAGAATTGCCTTGTGGGCACCTCATTGCTTTGTCACCGAGAACGGAGTCGACTGTGACTGTGCTGTCTGGTTTTTAAGAAAAGGGGGGGAAAACCCCGTTTTTCAAGCCGAAAGAAAAAAAAAAACAGGGTCAGAGGAGATCTCTGATCCCCTGTAAAGGTAAATCCTATTTTTCCCAGCAAACTTTGCTGACATGAACCGTGTTGCGGGGATGCGCTGGGGCTCAGCTTCACCCAGGTTTAGTTGGTGAACTCAGACGTGGGAACCGTTTTAACGATTAGTGGTATTATTTCCTTGTAAAACTCCCCAGGTACTATTTAAATTTGCAAAACCCTTAGTGCCATGCCCCCCCCCTTCCCTCCCCTCCCGCCGGCGGCTCCCGTCCGCGGAGCGGCACTGCCCCACCGTGGCCACGGCGGGGGCTGCCCAGCCCCGCTGCTCCCCGGGCTCTCACCCCCTTCTCCCAGCCTTCCTTCGCCTCCTCCGGCGTTGAAAAGGGGAGAAGTGAACCCCTTGGAAAGCCTGGGCTTTTGGGAAGTCCGGGAGTCCCGTTGGAAGGGGGCCCTGAAGGGCGAAATCCAAGCACAGGGCTTCATTTCATCCAGACGTTTGTGGGAGGGTCCTGATGTCTTTAGGGTGTGAGTTTAAGGGTTGGAGACTCAGGAGGAGTGAAGAACAGGTTGAGTGCCCGTTTTCTGCCCAGGGAAAAGTTTGAACCCACAGTCTGATAGAGCAACATCAGAGGAGCGAGAACCCACCACAGCCAGGGCCACCCGTTCCCACCATAAAAGCACAGCACAAATAGATACAGAGCCCACTTGTGTCTGAAACCAGAGAGGATGATTCAGGACCCACCAGTGCACAGACAGACCCAGCCAGTAAAACCCCACAAGGGTAAAAGCTGTATTCTCTGTTGAAAACAAGCCTGGGGAGAAGATTACACAGCCCACCAGCAGCACATCACCCCAGATCTCCTCCCTGCCTCCAGGGTCAGGCAGTTTTCAGAACCTGATTGATATTCTTTGTCCATACCAAGGGAAGAAGTGACCCTGCAGCTTCCTTTAATTCTCCTCTCCAGCTCCAAACCTTTAGAGAAAAAATGGGGACCTGGAGGTCACCAGTTCCACCTTACACGCAACTGTAACTCTGGTGAGAAATGGCCACGTGAGCCCAGTTTTTGTGAAAATGCTGCTAAGCACCTCAGTTGATCTTCAGTGCCATCTCTTCCAGCTGGACACAGGAATATGCCCCAAACAGAACCCCTCAACTGCACCCTTCAAGCTCAACAAGGAGCTGATACACCCGGCTGCATCTTCTGCAGTACTTAAGATTAATATTTAAGCACATCAAAGCATTATGAAGAATTCTAGTAACACTCAACAGTTCGGTTTGAGGTTCTCCCACTGATTGTTTCCTACCACCTGTGCAAACGAAGATCGTTACCAGCCTTTTTTTTTTTTCCAGCAGGATGACCAGATCCATTACAGCCAAAACTCAACCAACTTGCCTGTAAAGATTTTTATCTGGAAAACAAGATGTATCTTAGCAGGTTGCAATTTTTCGTTTTTCTTTACTTATCAACGCGCACTTTCTAGCACGGAGAGCCTTTGAGAAATTAATTTCCATCTGAAAACAAACAAGGGCTGAGACAGTTTACAAAGGAACCCATCTTTCAAGGACGTTTCCTTTGAAATTGCACAATGTGGCTCTTAGCAAGGAAAATAAATAAAACTTAATCCCTCTGCATTCCAGCTGGCATTTTTTCCCCAAGCTAGAGGCGAACAATCAATTTAAAGAAAACTCAGACTATGGTCAATTAAGGAACTGTATATCATTTCATTTATAAGTACCAGATACCTATTCAATTGATTATTTTGATCCAGTTAAGTCAGTTTTACATTTTAAATTCCTAAGATTTAAGTCATTTATCCACATCGCAGTCCCAGGCTTTTCACATCTGTTGCTGCAAAATTCTGCAGATCGTCTGGGCTTTGGCTGTTGTATTATCTGAGAGACTTTCAGCTACCACATTTATTTAAGGATGTGGATTATAAACCTCCAGGAAACGGAAACCACCAGGAAAAATCACGTCTAATTACTTGTAACATAGAAATCTTTTTTTTTAATTTGGGTTTGTTGCTTATATATATAAATTGTGTTATATCTTATCTCTTTAACCAGGATGGTCATGTGTGGCCCAGACAGGCTTTCTCAGCGTTGTTTAATACACAACGAGTTAGAGAGAGTTATAGAGACTTCACCAAGTTTTGCAGGCCACCTTTTTCTCTAAAAGATGGTGGGTTTTTTTCAAGAGAATAATCAATACCTTAAAGCCACAGAATACATTTGCTGAGTGGTTTTATCAACTGAATCATAGCTTCCTTTATGAAAACAGATGGAATTTCCCTGGCCAGAGTCTCCGTGTTGGCACGGGGGCGTTCCCAGGGACAGCCATGGAGTTCTGCAGGGCTGAACTGCCCCAAGGAGAGAGTCACCACATCTCCAGCCGTGGACTCTGGCAGGGTGCTAGTAGGTAAAATGGCCATAGTCAAAAGAAACAGGCATCGTCAAAAAGAAATCTGAGAGCTTCGGGGCGTGGGGGAGTGAACTGTAATTGAACACACATATCACAAAAATGGGGACCAGTTAATTTCTACACTAACACCAAGAAAAATTGAGGTTGAAATTGCATTTCCTCACACCTTCCTAAGTGCAAGCAAAGGCAAAGAGATCAGAAAGGAACTGCCTTTGCCAACCTTGCCCACAAATGTTTTTGTGGGGTGAGATCGCAGGCAAGACTAAGAATAAGCAACCCTTACAGGACAGACTTAGCTGATACACAACAGCTCCAGACGTTGCAGAGACTGAAAAGTAGTGCCGGAAAATCATTTAAAGGTCTCTTGGTACAAATTTAACCAACGGAAGGAAAAAAAACAGCACCAATCCACCAGTCACCTCCACAGCCCTCCTCGGAGCAGCATAAACCAGCAGTGGTCCATGGACCGGTCCTCCTTGAGAACTTCCAACCCAGCGACTGCCGTGCTGACGTCCAGCCTGCTTCTAACCAAGCGGCCTTCCTGCCCTCTGCTCTCCTGACCCCAACAAAATCCAGCAACAGCAGTTTCACTCCAATTTGGTTACTTTCATTCTGAAGGCAGCTGCCTTCCCGACAACATTAACATGCTTCCAACAGCCAGTTCTCCTTCCCAAGCGTGGCTTCTCTTTTTAGACACTGGTATCAGCTTTCTTGTGTTTTATATCTTGTTTGCTAGAGATAATTTGAATTTTGAACCGACTGAAATCAAACTCCTTAACTGTCCCTGCCAGTTAGGAAAAATGTTACAAGCTGGTTCTCAAATATTCAGACAGCCAAAACCTCTGGTATATTTTAGGAAAAGGATTGAGGTAACTTAGAAATTGAATTTAAAACCAATCAGGAAATAAAGGGACTCAGAATGAAGAGGTTTTCCCACGCTGTACATTTCAGGAACTCTCTGCCTTGGCATAAAATGAAGCGCTTCACTAGAAACAAGGAAGGAAATAGATTCTTCTGCTGCAAAACAGCCAAAAGCCAAGGCAGCCGAGAGCAGTGCAATTCAAACCACGGCTTTCAACTCAAATTCCTACCCACGGACTTGGTTGCTCTTCTCATGGAGCCACCTCCTTATGTACACCTTATGTAAATACATTTATTTCCCTGAGCAATGGGCTCCGTGAATCAGCAGCGCCGGGCTCTCGACAGGACTGACGAGGCACACACCGTCCCACCACGTTATCTGTGCTCTTATTTCCAACAAAAAACCAACCAGCCATACAATTCCCAACTGTTCCCATTATATCACCTAGCTGGAAGTATCTTTTTGAGTCCAAGTGTTCGTCAATCACGCCACCGTCAGGAGTCCACGTGAAGATGATTTCTAGCCTCAGCCTACAGTGATACCCTGATCATAAACACTCAAGAAGCATTTTTTCCCATTTACTCATGCACAGCTGCAGAGAAAAATCAACTCAAGGCAAGCAGTGTCCAAGAGGGAATTCTGCACCAGACAACGCTGAGAGGTCAGGAGCGTTCACCCAGATGCTCTACAGAGCACTGAGACAGGAGGATCATTTCATTCCTTACCTCCCTGCTCCACCACAGCAGCCTTCCCCTTTTTTTTTCCCTATTCCCCTTCAAGTTACAGTTTATTTCTTCTGCAAGCTCTAATTTGGGCTGAGTTTTGGCAGTTCTCACTTTATCCCTGAACTTCCTGACCCGTTAAGATACAGCCTGTTTGGCTTATCAGCATTTAGTTCCCACCCACCCCCATTCCTCGCAGGCTTATTTTTAAGTTCCTTCTAGAGCTAACTGTCCCGAGTTTTTCAGAAAATGGCTATTTTCTCAGCATTTGAGTTGGAAAAAAAACAAAACCAAGAATGAAGCAAAAACGAACACACACACACCCCTCCAACCCTCCCCCTTGAGCTTTCTCCTCCAGAAGTTAGCTCTGCCTCATGAGCCCTGCAGCAACGTACACGCTCCACCTCGGCTTGCTCTTACAAACAACTCCTTGTAACCGTGTTGGCACCTAATGAAGCCAAGTTCCACCTTTCAAGAAGAGTCCTTGTTCCTAGGAACTCTCAAGGCTAGCAGCCTCCCCTTTCCCTCCTCTTCCTCTTGAAAACGCCCTTCTTGCAGTAAAAAAGGTGCATCAGAGATGTTTTCATCTCATCACGCCCCTCTTGCCAGGACGCAGAACTCTGCTTGAACCTCCACATCTTTCAGCACCTTTTCCAGCACAGAAGAGTTGCTTTTGGTTCACCCCAGTGGGAATGCTGCAGCATCATTTCTCCTAAAATACCTACACATACCTTCCCAGGCTGTCGGGCTCCTCTCCAGTGCCACATCCATGTCTCCGATGCGCAGTCCCGGCAGACATCACGTTTGCTGAATCTGCCATGGGCCTGTCCATTCCTAACGAGCCATCTCCAGGCACACTCCTCTCTTACCTGTGTTGGTGTAAATCCATAGTCCTTTCCCCAGCTTTTGCGTTACCGATTAGCTATGAATAATTTAGAGTATAAATTAAAAGGTTCATTGCCGAGAGGTCAGGCTGAGAAACAGCTTAAGGAGCGATGGCAAACCTTACTTTTCTTGTTACTTTTTCAATATCACTTCCTATATTTATGACAGTGATGATGTGACATACTGTGTGGGATAGCAACGAACTGAAGTTGATGACCCCTATGGTTCCCTTTCTGCTCTACTGCCCTCGTGTGAACACTGCAGATGAGCACAAGTTCCTCTCCTCCCTCCCTTGCCTTCACCCCGAGGTATTTGTGTAACACTCACAACCCTCCAGCCTTCGTTTCACAGGGCTGACCAAACCCAGCTCTTCTCCTCTTCCCAATCGCTTGGGGCACCGCTTGCTCCCTACCATGGAGGTGAAAGGAAAAGCTCCCCATCATTGGTGCGAGGAACTTCTGGGGTCATCTTTCCACATCCAGGGTCAGCAAGCAGGGTCTAATAAGAGTATCCTGTAAGAACAGATTCTGTGAATTGAGGGAAAGTCTTCATTTCACAATACTAAGGAGCTCCCCACTAAAGTGCTGCCCAGAAATTCCCCATTTCCTGCCTCCACAGACTTTTAAGTGCGATTAGAATGGAAAAGTCTTAAGTTATATAGGTTAAAAGTTTGGACACATACAAAACACCTTTTTGAGAAAGACTCAATTCCGCAGAAATGCAGGCATGGAAAAGCAGGACCCAGAACACTGATTAAAAGGAGTGAAAAAAGAAGAGTTCAAGAAAAAAAATTCTCACAATTTCCCTTCCTACCCCACCAACAAACCCAGCTGTTAATAAAAGATTTGCAATGATCAGTGAAGCACGTGGCAAATCTAAATTTCTGATCAACATGCAAGAAAACAAAACTGAGATACAGAATCAAAGGATGGTGCAACTGAAATTTTCTGTCTCATCCTGCCAGGTGAGACAAAAATAGGTTTGGGTTTTGCTTGGGGCTCAGCAGCAGCAGGCAGCACACAGCCCCCGGGAGCTCAGCTATTGTTCTGTCTGTACTGGCAAAGATCTGGTGGCAAGGACCAGAGGAGGCCAGGAGGTACCACCAGGACATATAGCATTGAAATGGAAATGGGGGAGAGAATCAGAAGTCCCACTGATCTCCAAGGAGAACAGAGAGCTACTATTGCAGAAGAGCCTCTCAACACATACTTAATTCATGGAATTTCAGTACAAGAATCACATAACCAGGTGTAAAAATCTTCAAATGTAATTTATTAAGACATTCAGCTATGTCTGTCAGTCTACATCCAAATTTACTACTAAAAATAAAATAGTATCACATTTCACATTAGGAATACCGACTTTGAAAAACACTTGAGTCAAGCCTATCGTATAAATAAGTGACTAATTTCTCTTCATATCAAAATTCACATAAAAAAATTGCCTGCCCCCTACTCCCACCTATTTCCCCACCCCAGTCCCTAGTTCTACTTGAAGCCATGATGCATGTAAAAATTTAAGTATGGACATGTCCTTGTCAAAGAAAAAAAGGTGCAAACCTATTAACAGCTTTAAAAGTGGCATTTGCGGAGTCTGATCATACACAATAATGTACTCATTCCCAAAGTGCAAATATCGCCAGAGTTTAATACTGTTTTAATTCAGCTGCAAGAATTAAACATTACAAGGCACAGTCCTGCAAGGCCTCTATCTGTGCCCTAAAACTCATCCCACTTTCCTCCTGCACGCTGTAGCAGAGGTCAAAGTGTTCATTAGAGCTTTAGTTTACTTCATGCAGCCCAGACTGTGCCCATGATTAGCAAAAGTTTCATATACATCAAAATATTGAAGACTCCGTCATAAGAGTCAAGAGTCACTATAGATTACATGAATTCAAATGCAGTTGCCCCACCAAGAACACCCAAAGCATACACATGACATATTAAGAGTGCTTCCATCTTCCAGTACAATCACTGCTGTTGCATCTTTGATTTTTGCTTACGTGCCATAAAAAAATTTTGTCAGCAAAGCTGCACCTCGGTCAGAGATGAGCAACTCCCTGCATTTACCACCTCTCGGGTCCCCTGGGACATGGCTTGTGTGTGATACCTTCTTCCTGACCAAAACAATAGCTAACGTTCTGTCCGTCTGCCTCCAACCTGCCGCAGACCTCTCGTTCCTCTCATCCCTCACCTACATCTTGAAAACACTCTTTCACTGCAGTTTATTTCCAGACATCCTTCCTATGCCCGCAGTTCAGAGAGCTTCTGGAGTCATTTCTACTATATCTCACTGGAGCTACCACTACCAAGCAGCCCACAGAAATCAGCATGGGAGATTACATTTTGACCAGCATTAATAGCTAAACTTCTTTCACAGCTGTGGAAGGATAGGTTGTCTTCTGAGTCAAACTTGGAGCTCTGAAATGTGTTTGTTCCCGTGTCATCCTTTGCCACCTTAGACCTGGACACAAACCCTCGGGTTTTGAGCAGGGCACCCCTCCAGGGCTGCCATTAGTTCTGCAGCACAAGCTGATCCCTGGCTGGCCTCACAGGGGTTTGTGACACTGTCCAGGCTCTGAGACCCCTCCACCCCAGCAGCAGCCTCCAGGCTCTCCTGTCCTTCAGCAGCCCGTCCATCGCTCTTGCTGGGGCTGCCTTTCAGATCTGGCCCACTGTCATGTTCACCACCGGGGGGCTCAGCTGCATCTCCAGGTCTGGTATTTTGCTCTGCACTAGGATTTGGCTGTTGAGCTGGCTCTGGTCCCAGTCCCGGTAGCTGTGAAGGGCTCTTAAGTTGGCAGTGGCACAGAGGGCAGGTTTCTTGCACATACAGCCATTTCTTAAGACAACCCGCATGAAAGAAATGGCTACATGGTGTGATTACAGCAGTTTTCATATCCTGAAAGACAGAAAAATGAAAGATCATGTATTATTTGCAATCCCATTCTTCTCCTCTCACCCCACGCATCTAATGGGTTCACTAGCCACAGAGGAGACAGCCAGTCCACAGGCAAGTAAGAGAACGTGTCTCCCTTCATACCAACAAGCCTCCACATTCAAATACACACACAATTCAAACACGCGCCAGGTCTGGCTGTTTATGTTACAGGGATTAAAATTAGGCAAAAAGCTTTGTTTATAAGGTATTATTACACTTAAAGAAAAGCTTGCGTAGGACGAGAGTCACGGGATTAGTCGGCTTAAGAAACAATTGTGCAAGTTAACACCAGCACACTTCCAGATACAACATGTAACAACAAAGCAGAAACGAAGCAACACCCTAACTCTGTCAGCTGAGACCCACAGATCACCAGGCTGGTGTTTTAAATGCCGTCATTCAACCCAGCACTGGCAGTTCTACTCTTCAAGGAATTTGTATCAAGTTTGGAGTCAATCCAATTGCATTCCAACTGCACACTACTGATCTTACGGGGGGGTTCTTTCACTGTCACACACAACTACAATTTCTATCCAAGAAAAAGAGACTTTGGAGCTGGAGGTGTGACAAAGACACTACTTTCAGCATTAATTTTTAAGGTCCCTACATCTGCTGGCTTACATTAGAAAGACCCTTAACCTTTTCATAATTAGATTTCTGTTATAAAACTGACATTATGCACGAAACGACGTCTGTAGAGACTGAGCTGCTTCTATGGAATAATAACAAATCAGCTACTGGGTACATATTGTCTTTCAGTAAAAAAATCTTCCACTAACGAGAAAAGGCACATTTAGTGTTACTATTGAGACCAGCTCAACCCAAACACAAGAGGTTTCAAAGAAGCTCAAGGACAGTTCGCTGTGTAATGGAGAAAAAGAGTGAAAGCTTAAACACAGCCAAACTGCCTCTTTATTCATAAAAACTCTTTCAGTGACAGCACTCCAAATCAATTTACACAAAGCGGAAAACTGGGTAATTCAAGTAACTTATTCAGCACAACATTACTCGTTAAAAGTAATCAAAAAAAATGATTGTAGTAGTTGCAGACTGGACAGCCTAGAGGTATTTAAATTGAAGTTGATCTTCTGACACTTCCATTCTCACCTGGTAGCAGATGGCACAGATGTCATTGTGTTGCTCCAACTGCTCTTTTGTGGCAACGGGCAGCGATTTGATCTTATTCACAGCGTCTCTGCGAAGAAGGAAACTTTTCCACCCGAGTTGGGCCCGTAACCACACATTGTAATAGGAGTGAATGAAGATGATCACAGAACCCATCACAGTCCATTCACCAAAGACCGTTTCCGAGACACCGTATGCAACCACACAGAGAGCGACGAGGAATTCCAGCAGCCGGTACGTGCCATTAACATAATAAATCACATCATCCATATTTTCTACTGGTTCTTTTCTGAACTCCTCCACCATAAACAGAACATAAATGAAGAGTGTCCCAAGCACCTGTAACACAGCGCAAGACCAGGAGCTCAGCATTCAACTCTAAACTGGAGTTTAAGTCATTCAACATTATCCACACAGCGCTCCCAAATCAGACAGAGGGCAGGCAAGTCCCAAAGCAGTAAAATTGTTACTGAGCTTCAAGATTAATAAAAGTCACTCTTTCATGCAAAGCATTTAGGCTGGTTCCCAAGAACTTCCCCTTCTGTACCTTCCTGAGTCCAGATCATAGCCAAGTTGATTAAACAAAAGTGCTGAGCATCATGAGCGGGCATTTTATAAATGCAATAGTTAAAAAGGCAAGTCATAACAAAAAGTCATAGTACAAAACATTTCCTGTATTTACAGTACTTGTTTTGAACATCAAATTACTTTCAAATAGCTAAGTAACAATACATAAATTAGTGTTTTGGAAAAATACCTTTTTACTGTGATAGTTATGCCCTCAAAAGCCTTCTGGCTTTACAATATGAAACAGACTTTCATTTACCTACATTCTCAACCCACCCCTAGGAGCTCCTTACTCTCACATACCAGATAAAGAGATTTTATATCATTTCTTGTACTTCCGCCCTTCTATCATCCCTGTTCTTTTCTCATCATGTATTTCTCCCTCTAGAGTAACAGGATCACAGTTAACGCAGGGCTTCACAGTTACTACAGGGCTAACATCCTTACCTGAAGAGAGGTTAGAATACTGCTGGAGATAATGATCAACAGCCAGAAATCCATGTGGAAAAACTGACAAATCATGTAGGCCATGTACGCAGGGAACACAAGTAAGAACAAACAGAGGCTGACTGCTCGGAAGTGCTTCCACAGACTCCTGCAAACAACACAACAGGTTTTTATTTTTCCAAGTCAGATTTGAGTGTCAGAGTAAGAATAGGCTGACTGCTGGCTGTAGGCACGTTGGATGTTTGCTTAAGGCTTTAACTTGTTGAAAGGAGTTTCTATTTTACTGAGATACTAAACGTTTCAGATGAAGGTCCATTAAAATAAAGACAATTATTAAATTTGCATGCAGCCATTTGTACATTCTCCCAATCTATATACTTATTGTAACTCTCCTATGTCTTTTTGCTAGTACGTATGGGGCAAAGGTATTTCCTTTCCTTGCCAGATTTAACCCTGCTGCCTTTAGAAGTACATTCCCCAAGTCAGAAATCACAAAAGAAGAAATATAGCTGGACTTGAACATTCATCTCTGCCAGTCCTTACTCTGCTCCTATCACTTACTTCTTCCTAATCTCCTTCCCAACCTAAACACACCATTGATCTTTTTACACCCACATGTTTGTGAAGGCTTTCAGAATATCTCCAGTAATTTACTATATCTACATGTCCTTTGGGTTAACCTCATTTAGCTCTGGAAATGAGGTACAGAAAAAGTGAAAAGTCTTGAAGGGACAGGACAGCAGCAGAAACTGGCCAATTTAATACAGTCTGAAGATACATCAGAATGCTAGTGTAAGGTCTGCAGTTCTGTGTCTGTGGGTAAAGGAGAAAGGGATGGCTGAACTGAAATTTATCCTGATTCTAGTTGATTTCAAACTGCCTAAGAGATTTGGCAGAAGAGAGTTAAAACTTGCTGTCACTAGACTGCTTGTTTAAACTGGGCAGATGCTCATATCTTGGCTCTATGCCCTTTCCCTCTGTTACTGTATCTGAAGTTAACGTTGCTGCAGGCAGAACACGCTGGCTACAAGTAGCCTCTAAGCTAAACAAACTCTCTGTAACATAAATAAACCTTCTCTTTTATTTCCTCACAGGTTACAGAAAGGGAAAAGACGCAAGCAATTAACAGAGATACAAACAGATTAATACAGGAACAGTAGATACCAACAAAGCTCTTCAAAACACAAATTAAACTTAACAACAATCCCACATGATCAGAACATCTGGAACACTAATGCAAGCCTTCCACCTCTTATTTTCTGCCAGTAAACCCTATCATTTTGGGATCACAGCAAAAAAAAATAAAATAGATTTTTTTTAATTTCTAACACAAGGTCACTCCTAGAAACTTCCCATCCTCAACAGCTGTCTGAGACAGAGGAAAACCTACCCAACTGCAGAGGAGGTTAAGCAAAACCACCCACAACGGAGTGCGGGTAGGGAGAGCACAGGCACTGGAGTCCTGGATTTGCTTTGCTGAGACCACAGCGCGCTGACACTCTCCTTAGGGAGAAAATCCACCGTGCAGTGTAATACTCAGAGCGGGCAGCCAGCAGCTGCACAACAGCATGGTCTCACACAGGCTGGATGGACTCAGTCCTGAGCAGGTGGCCAAAGCCACCCCTGTTTGCCAGCACACAGCATGGTGAAAAGCACTACTGTGTGCCCTTCAGGGAATAGGATAGAGAGGGGAAAAACTAGAGAATTTAGGCTAGAAAGAAAATCTGCATACAGAAAAGACACAACAAGGCAACTTTACAAACTACTAAAAATCCCAATCAGTGCATCAATTACTCATTTGTCACCTCCTAAAACAGCATTGAGTAACTTTCAGTTTAGGAAATTGGTCTCTTACTTGTCCCTTGAGGCTCCCAATGCCAAGACAATGGGATCAGCAATTTCCAGCATGGACTGAAGAATGGATGCCACCACAATGAAAAGAATAATACTGAGCAGGAACGCCCGATGCACAACTTGGAGCTCAATCAAACCTGTCTGCACAGCCAGGATCAGGAGTGTGACTCCTTCAGTCATTCCCCTGCAGATTAACACAGTCAAAAAGAACAATCAATCACATCTTTCAGTGTGTCAATGTTGGTTCAAAAATACATCTAGAAACACCAGGAAACAAAACTGTCTGTTTCTGCCACAACCCTTTAAATGTCACTGGTTTTACCTTTTAATGATGTGCCTGCTAAGGCTTTAACCAGAGAAGAATGTTTTCAAAAACACCAAAGTGCTAGAGATTAGGAACTGGCAGATTTCAGAACCCTGCTCCTGACTAGGAGCACTTGGGCTACATCTAGCCCAGCAGACACCACCCCATGAGAGTCCCCTCCCCAGCACAAACCATTTCAGTGACCCAGGTTGTGTCTTAAGAGGAGGAACCCACCAGCCCCAGTGCTGCCTACGCGAGCCCAAAGCAGCCCTACTATGTCTACACCTGGGCACTGGTCAGCCTTATTCCTAGATCACCATGAAGACCTTCTCCACCTGGTTTATTTCCCCATCACCACCCTCCTGTCTGTCCTCTGGCCCTGGGGAAACATCCTTGACTCAATACCCCACCAGGTGCCCAGTTTAGACAAATCAGCAATTTACCCATTTTTCAGTTTATTCTCTCTGTACCTGTACCAAATACAGCTGTTCACTTCTTTTTGCCTCAGAACCTCAGACTGAATTTAATATCTCCAAGTACCACAATTTAGTACCAGTACTACATGTTTCCCCAGAAGATGCTTTTATGTAAACTACTCCTGGACAAACCCGATTTATACCATTTTTGCTTCCACATCTTGCAATCCAAAATGTGAAACATTCTTTTGCATATGGTCTGAACTTTTTAGGGAGTTAAGGGTTGGAATAACTGAGAAAGATAGTGTCATACCCAGGAACCCAATTTCATATTAGACAAGTTGGGACAAGCATTAGGAAAAGGTAATTTCTATATTTTGGTTATTTCCCATAGTAACTTTCAGGCAATCCACACAACACTGTGTTTTAAGCCTCAAAGTTAGTAATGTAGTAATGACTACAGGGTAAATGAGGAAATGGAAATGTGAAGTGTTTATATTACCCAAGCATATGAAAATTTTCCAGTGACTCATGTAAATCAAAGCACTATGACAATCAAACTGTGCCATTATAAATCCCAAATAACAGCCATGAATTCACTACAGAAATGAACTGTCTCCCAAGAAGTCTGTGACAAGCTGCTTTTTCACCTCAAATCCTTGCAATATACACACAGACTGGCATATAAAAAGCCCAACAAGGATAACCAAGAGTTCCTATGTTAAAAAAATTGCAATGCAACACATATATCTCTATATAAATCCCTTTTTGTCTCTTTCTTTTTAGACTCTAAGCACAACGAGGCACTTACCTGTTCATAGCAGGGTCATTCATGAATGCTCGGTAACCCTGCAAGTAAAACTTGCAGAGAGTCAGAACTCCCAAAGCAACAAAAGAGACCGTGAAGACCAAGCCCAGCAGTGAGTAGGGAGTGCTGCAGCATTCGGCAATACTGGGAGGAGAGAGTGGAAAAGAAAAAAGGAAAAAAAACAAACAGAAAAGATCCATCAATTAAAAGTAACATTATGAGCTCTCCCCTTGTCCTGTTAACTGTGCAAGTTAGTTTTCAAGCAAAATTGGATTGGTTTGATGAAAATACTGAAAGCCCTACAAACCCATGAAATCCTCGTATAAAAAGAAAAAGGATATATTCTGTTACTTCTATCCAAGACACAACTTCAGCTCGGCTCCCCAGCTAAGGCTGCCCTCAGACTGGAGCTGGGGCTGTGCTATGGTACTCCTCTGGTCCCTCTCCAGCGCTGTGCCACACGGTGGCACTGTCCTGCTTGCCTAGGGTTTCCAGAACCAAAAGTCGGTTTGACAACCACAATGCACCCAGGCGACCTGCTGGAATTCCAAGCAGCTATCAGAAACGCAGACTTAAAGCAGAGGGATACACTAAGGCACCCTCCACTCAGACCCACAATAGAGCAAACAAACATCAACCTGATCAATACTGTTGGGAGCTTTTTCATAGCGTTCTGGGAGTTTTTTGGTAGCATTTACATGAGGTTCAGGTAGGTAATACCCGTCTTTCAAAAGGGCTGAGCCAGAAGCAGCAGAATAGGACAGTGAAGAATATTCTCCCTCTCTTTTGCTACAGCAGTGAAGTCCCAAAGGCTGAGCCCCCCACAACACATTTGAGGATGCTGAGAAGAGCCGTGTGACTTCAGCTCCCTCACCTTAGGGCTGCTCTTCTGCTGATCCCGCACTATTCAGAGCAGCCCAAGCCTCAAAGCAAACTTGGGGTTCTGAAAGAGGATGCTGACAGAGCCAGGGGAACGCAATGCAGTGCACTGGATGCCCCAGCACTCAGCAAAGGGTCAGCTGGCAGCCAGGCATCGCACATTTGGAAATCCTCACATACGTAATCCAAGGCAGTACACTGACACCCTCATTCATTTAAAAAAATAATAAAAAAAAAAGGGGGGGAGGAATCTTTGCTTGTTCATCAGGATAGTAGTCTTGTGAGAGAAATTATGGTGATCAAAAACACGTCATGCTAATTATCCGACTAAAGAGTGAACTAGTCCAGCGCTCCGACAAAAGAGTTTTGAGGAAGCACATGCTTCAAAAATAAACAAAGCTTGTCCAAGAGACATTTACTTTGTCTATTTTAATGACTACTTGAACCGGAAATCTCCTTTGAAAGAAATTCACAGCAGAAAATGTTGACGTGTTTACATATACTATTTGCAGTGCTTCTGGTAAACCTTCAAATTCTGCCTGTTTACCAAGCTGAGCAGGGCTGGGAAAGCTTTTAAATGCTCCTGCCAGCCAAGGTAGTGAGAAATGCAGTATTTAAAGCAGCTATTTCTGTAGCATGTTTGAGGAACTCTTAAGTTTTGCTTCAAAATAATTTATCAGAAATCAAGAATCCTGGCTTTTCTGCCTGATGCCCAATCCTTTTTTGTCAGAGTAATTTTAGTATCCTTCTTAAACTTATTTCCAGATGATCTACTATACAAGGTCTCAGAGGAGCTTAAGAGCTCAAAGAGAAGCCCGGGGAGCTTTCAGTGTTATGTTTATGTGTCAAATACAAGTTTATAAATTGTCCCAAAGAGCTGAACTCTTCAAAGCTTCTCAAGAATCACAGCAGTTACATACCCATGGAAAAGATTTTGAGAGGAACAACAAGGACAATGAAAGGTACAGAGTAGTTTTTAAACAGCAAACAAGAGCTTTCCAGTCCAGGAATAATAGACCTATGATACTCTCAATTTTAAAGGAAAGAACAGAACTGTTTGTTCCTCCCCTTCCCCCAATACATGAATTGAGGGGCACGGAATGAAACTATACGGATTCAAACAATCAAAAGGGATTTTTCATCATACAGACAAAGTCGAGCTGTGAAACTCCTTGTCTCAGGATCTTTCAAACGACACAAGTGTACATGAGTTCAAAGGCAGAAAGCACAAACTGATGGAAGAGAAGTCTTTTGAGGGTTCCTGAATACATAATAGCATGAAGTTAGATGCAGGATTGGAAGAGTACTAGGAAGCGTCCTTTCTGTCATTTAATGGGTGAGTGTCTTTACAGGTGCCCATTTACAGCCACTGCTGGAAACAGGATCCCGGGCTAGATCAGTATCTGGTCTGACCCAGTATGGCCACTATGACGTTCTTCTGTAGATCGGACACAGCTACTCTGCACACCCCAGTTGCTCTCACCTGAATTCCAGCTACACTATTTTAGGCAATTAAAGGGCACAGATGCAGAATTCACTCACTTTCATGGAAGACCGCATTTTTTCTTCCATTTTGTTAAGTAACCAGCACTACATTATTAACTCCCGACAAGGCATTTCAGCTCCCTCCTAAAGGCTGACAGTGGCAGCACCTGAGTTTGTGTTTATAAGATGAATAAAATTTATAGTTTTTCTTCCGTGACAGCTGAGAACACTGAGGACATTTGCATAGTTTTCCTGTATTTTTCTGGTTGCAAGGAGAACTTCACAGAGAGCAGCTTGTATTCATTCACTCATAGATCAAGCCAATTCAGGTCTGCAAGGCAAGTTCCCTGTTTTGCCATGAACAGAAGCCTAACAATTTGGTGTAAATAAGTTGGGTTTGTTCCTACAAGGAAAACAATCACTTCCCCCACCTCTGCTAACTGCTAAACAGGGTACTCTATTGTAAGAAACCTAAAACTGCAGCAGAGATGAACAGAAGGAAAAACTTCAGACACCAACTGTTTAGTTAACAGCCAGGTAACACAGTCAGTGCTTTTACATAATGCAACATGACATTGTAAGCAATTTTAATACTACATGCAATAAATTCCCTGGTGTTTCTCCTTAATAATAATGAATTTTGACAGCTTACACTACAGCACCATAGACAGATATATACACACACAAAGGCAAGAAAAAGCTAAGCAATTGGAAAACTGTAGTGATGAACAACTTACTCTAAGTTGCTACCCACAGAGCAGAACTAATGATGTATGGTCTCTAAAGAATATATTCCGTGTTACCTGTGTGTTTAGACAACTATTACCTCTTTTCTCTGCATTCCAGTATTATACTATCTAATTTGCCAAACCCACCTTCTGCACCACACCCAGTTCCTCTCTGGTCTACACTCCTGCTCCCTTCTGTATGCTGCAATTTCTAGTTAAACAACAGCCAGCAAAGGCACGTAGGTTCCAGCCAGAAGAATCCCTCAAATGCCGCCTTTCTCAATAACAGCAGTAGCAGTCTCTCCTTTATCTTACAACCAGTTTTTACAAAGTTTTTAGGAATTTGCTGTCTTTAAGATCTTTACACCTCTGCCAAATCAACCACAAAGTCACTTTGGGAGTTGGGTACTTCAGCTGCTTGGATGAACTGAAGAATTTGTCCCACATCAGAATGATGAAACAAGACATACAGGGCTCAGAAAGCAGCACAATCATGAATAAGACATCAGTTGGACTGAAGTTCATCTGAAATATCTCCGACTTAAAACCAATTTGTATACTGAAATCAACTTCTGGACCAAAGCTCTAATTACAGCTCTTCCCTCATCAAAAGAATATTTTGCTCTCTTTGGGAACTCTCCCACACAGTAGACAACTACTGCTGTCTGTTCTGAATGAGATCCATGTCTCTGAAAGACAAGCCTAACAGGGTTTACATACATGGTCGCTGCAATAAGGACAAATATTTATTGGGTATCCAAATGCAATAAAGCCAATATACATATATAGTCTTAAAAAAAGCACAAACATTCATTTCAGAAGATAGACAAAACAGAAGACTGACTATCTGTAGACTAATTAATTACCTTGTCAAGAAGAGGAAGAGGAGCCTCTCTCTTGAGGCAGGCTGGTCCCGTGTACTGAAATAGGAATAGATCTGAAGAGCAAATAAGACAAGCCAAAACACCATGAAAAGAACTGGGACGACCAGCTGGTTCCACAGAGACATCCCCAAAGCCAGGAGACCATACACCTCCACCACCTGGGGAAGACAGAAAAATGCAGTTTGTTATTGGTTCACATTGATCTGATAACAAAAGGATAGTCAGTAACACAGCCACAAGGAAACTAAGGATAATTCACATGGCATTAGCCAGCCCAAAGAAAAAGAGGAGGTACATCTAACTACAGTATGACAAAGGGAGAGCCGAGGTTCAGCAGTGACGTGTCACCATTGTCTGTCTTGCAGTAGGGATAGTTTGACTCTTCAAACTATCAGACCAGGTGAATGTCCCTTCCCGTGAATAACTGGCTCAGAGCTGCTGACAGCAACCCGGTCACAGCCAGAGGGATGAGGACACGTGCCTCCAGCTCATGCACAACCCTCTTAGACCTTTCTGCCCAGCTTCAGTCACAGCAATGTTGTTTTCTCTGTAGCTACTGCCAAGTCACTGCACACAACAGATACTGAAACATGAGGCACATCACTTCAGCACAGTAAATATGCTTTGCTGACCTGCTTTTAAGGAAAAAATACCTCAGACATTTTATGTTTAAGTATTTCAAAAAATAACATACATCAGACTTCTGCCTGCTCCTAATCCACCAAGTGTTTAGAAATTCATGCTTAAGAGTTATTTCAGAAAACCCTGAAGGTCAAATTATTTCTTTTTTATTGCAAAAACTAAGTTACAATGCAGTCATTTCCAAGAAGCTGGAACTTCACGTAGCTGGACTTAATACAAACGGTCAAGAGGAAATCACTCCTAACAACTATTTCCTCATCGTCTGCTTCCCAAAATGGCCAGCAAATTTTAGCAAACGCTAAAAAAAGCTGTCTACTTAGTCTTTCATGACAAGGACGAGGTACGTTACGTCCATGGGACCTGCTGCAGTATGTGCTGTGGCTGATGGACAAGCAATACGCCGCTGGCAGGGACATGGTGCCAAGCTCCCGCTTTTGGCTTCGCACACAGACTGGTGAAGGAAGCACATCTGCCCTCGGGAGACTCCCGTGGCCTCTCCCTTGGCCTGGGACCAAGGCAAGCAATACTACACAGCTCCTGGCAGAGAGCTCCACCACATCGGAAGAGGGTCATGCTACGCTCATAATGTGGATTTGTAACCCTGAGGTATTTCTGGCATCTTCTGCCACAAGCAGGCAGCCAAAGTTCTGGACCTGTTTTTAAATTGTATCATCAGCCACAGTCTGAAAGACACACAGACAAAAAGCTGCCCTGGCCCACCTGTTAGGGCTGTCTCCCCTACAGTGCTGCATTCGGGAAATGCTCCCAGTGTTTAACATCCCAATGTTCACTAAGTTTTGCCACTGATATCAAAGCAGCAATCAAATCCAGTCTAAAATAACAGCAAACTCACAAACACCAGGATGAAAGCATAATTGAAAATTAACAACTACAGAGAGTTATGTCAATGGAAATATAAGTAGGAAAATATTCAATACAAAACAGCAATATCCTCCTCTGGAATAAGTACACTAAACTTGATTTGTAGTGGAGCTGCAAACAGTTATATGAACACATACAATCTTTTTTTCTGTTTTGTTTCAGGAACATATGCAAAGAGCAGCAAGCTCTTTAAAAACAAAAATCCTGTTTTCCCATATTGTCAGCACAATGCAAAAACCATTCACAACTTTTCATTCCAATCCACTCTCTACTACGTGCATTTAGAAAAGCATCACACGACACTGTTACAAATCCAGTGCCACGTTATAACGTTTCTGCCATTGTCTCCATATTACCAAGGAATATGCCGTCTGCATAAAAATTCAGGAGAAAGAGTATGATCCGTGTCCAAAGGCCACATACATCCTGACTGCAACACTGTAATACTGCCTGGCATGCAAAGATTTGAAATACTGATTGGAAGAGACAAGCAACCCTAGAGATAAGGAGACTTGTGTGGCTGCTTGTATTTAGAATACAAGCCTGACCAAAAAAACGCACCCCCAAAAAAATCCCAGCAAGAAACAACTATTTCCCTGCTCACCTCAGAATGTATTTGCAATTAAAACATTCGTAAGATGTTGGGTTTTTTTAAATGTAAGTGCCTAATAAAAAATAGATACGACTCAAATCCACATCCAATTAGAATCTGACTTGAGGAACTCTCTGCATGTGTTCACACACATGGAAGTGTTGGTTTCAAACTGTTGCAAGTCTTAAAGCTGTAGAAAGAGGTGCATCTGTTTTATCTCAAATGTTACCACTCTAAGTAAACTGTAAGTATGATTTTCCTGTTCTCACTGGAAAACAAGGGTATTGAAGCTTTGCCAGGTAGGTCCAAAATTAGTTTTTAATCAGCAAATCTGCAAGCTAGTTACAGACAAGATCAGACCATGCTAGGTGCTGTACAAGCACAAAAGGATAATCCTGCTACAAAGACCAATTACATACAAAGTAAATAACGAGACAGTAATGATCAACGTGACAGGCTGAGACCTTGGCACACCAGACACCTACTGCTGCCAAGTTTTTGTTTGTGTATGACAGATATGACAGCAAAGAAGAGCTTTAAAGAGGGCTTTGAAAGAGCTTAACAAAGTTAGTTTTCAGATTGCTTCTGGACTGAAAAGCAGAAGGCAGAAAACCAGTGGCTGGGTTTGAAAAAAATCCAGCAAGAGGCAGGAGCTGAAAGAGCGGGTCAATCAAAAGTCAAGTGAGCATCATTCTTTTTATATTGAAATATACAGAAGGACGCATATCCACATATATTTTATTTCTACATAGATAACATAAGGTGTGATGTTTCTGTACCACTAACAAAGTGTCTTTTCAACTAAATATATGGCAGATGTCAAAGCGTTAACAAAAGAGAAACACGACAGATCAATCTTGTCTAACTCTTTTGTTAGAGGTCTCAGGGATGCTGCTGCTCTAAAGAAAATACTACTGACCTTTCAAATCACCATCTGCAAGTTACAAATCACTGACCACAGTCAGTGATCGCTACAGTCAAAATCAGCTTTAGTGTTACTCCCAATTTAATGCTACTATAATTAGAAATACTTTTCATACAGAAAGCATTTATTGAAATGAACAGCTACTACAATTAGCACACGGGGACTACCTTGCCCACTTAATGAGGCTGTAAATAAATTCTGTTCTGCCACAATCTTGTCTTTTAGCCTGGATTTTAGAAAGGACTAAGCAAAGTCCAAGCCAAACGGACATGCTCAGCTGGCCAGCAGCATAATTCAGGCTTACATCTTAACTGCTCAAATTATAAGCAACCATAAATTAAAGAACGAAGATGCTGTAGATAGGAACACATTTGGTTTGCCAGGACAGCTAAGAAAGCATGAGTTAACACACACAGCTGCACCGAAGACGTTTTTGAGAAGAGTACGGTTTTGTTATGTTTTTCCTGAAAAAAAAAGTTCAGGCCAAGGAAAATAAAGTTGTTACATTCTCTCTCTTACCTGGACAAGCTCTCTGTATGCAGATTTCGCCAAGTTATAGGGCACCAGAAGATTTGATGCCAGGAAGTAGAGAACTTCCAAACCAGTGAAAATCATGGCAAATTTGTTGATGACGACAATGGTTTCCAAAGGGACCAGGCAAAGTCGTGCCAGCAGAGGGAGCATGTGAGCAGAGAAAAGCCAGATCTGTTTTGTTTTCATGACGCAGGAGCAGAGCGTACATACCACCAGCTGACCTGGAAAGGCGACACAGTATTTTATAATCAAGCTGATTATCCCCTTCAGGAAAAAAAACCCGAATTTTAATACGTTATCTTTCCATAACACAGTTATCAGCATCCAGCATATTATGACAGTTCTAACTAGGACATTACTGTTATGAAACCAGGCTCCTCCGCATCTTTTGCTGGGTCACAAAAGTTACCATTTTCAAACTATGCGAAGTGCATGCTTTCACTTTACAGATTAGTGAGATGTAAACCCAAAACACATGCAGAATCATACTCAGATTAATACGAAGTCCCAGGAATAAATCATGCAGAGGAAAACCCAACAAATCATCTCCTTTTTCCTTAACATCCCCAGCTCAACTTAAACCCCATCAGTATCTGTATATACAGCAGTAGCTTCTCTGAAGCCCGGCTACGCTACTATTTTATCCCTCTCAATGCAAAAAAAAAAAGTAACCAGAGGTCCCAAACGGCTTTTAGAGCAAAAATATTTATACTGGCCAGAGAAATTACTGGCCAAGAACAGCAACAGGAGAACAGCCAGGTCAGCAGCTGAGACTTCAATAATTTCATAATGCCCTGAGGCAGTTGCTCAAAATTATCACTGAAGCTTGCAAGTGACACATAATTAACAACTAAATTCTCTTTAACAGCAGGCAGAGACACAAGCACATCACTCCCACAAACCCAGAGATCTGGAGGGTGGTATTCCTAAAGCAGGCCACTCCAGTATAGCTGCTCCCATTAGAGTCACTGGAAGTTGTACCCTTTATCTCAGAGAAATGGGGTGAAATGCACATTGCCTGGACAAGAACAATTCTCCCTCATCATTTTGCAGTAAGGAAAACATTTATTGCATATTATCTAAAAGCAGGACCTTGTTCACCAGCTTTGCCAGCTTACATTAGAAAGCCACAATATGTGGTATTAAACCCAAGTACCACTAAACCCAAGCTCTTTGGGAGCTACCTCCAGTAATGTTTGCATTTCACAGCTCTACCCGAAACCAGGAGTTAGCCTTAGCAAGGCACAGAGAAACAAAATCAAGGCCTTTAAGATCTCTCGGTCAGCGCTAACTCCATGTGTTCATATAAGCTTACTGACCTTGTAAAGCCTTCTGGATGGGTTGGGGAGGGAAGCTGCCAGAGGAGAAATAGCAATACCACGGGTTTTGCTTTCATTCTGCCCAGTTCCCCTACCTACGGAAGGACTTCTGCTTTCAAAATAGCTGCAACTGAGCTGAAAGCGATCTCTAATCTCTACTACTTAATCATACGAAGTTCTTCCTCCTTCACACTGCACTCTTTCAAGTTTAAGTCCTACTGTCAATGTGCTAGATGTATTTTTGAATTAGCAGATGTCTTTTTTTTTTCAGAAGGCGGCAGAAGTGCCCTGGCTCTCAGCATGGCACTATCAGCATACTGGGGCTTATAAGCCTCAGAGAAAGTTACTCCACTCATCTTTTCAGAAGTTCAACAGACTTCAGCTCTGAAGCATTCTCCCTCTTGCTTTGTTGTTCTCTGCCCACACACACGTTGCTACAACCCTATTTAAGATACCAGCAGCACACTGCCGTGCTGTAATATTCAGAAGCCTCACACAGTCAAGCTTGCGAGGATTTCTGCGACTCATGGTAACTAAGGCAACCCAGCTTCACACACAAAGGGATACAAATACCAGCATCCAATATATTCTCCAGGATTTAGTAAGAGTGTCGTCACATGAAATGAAAAATTGCGACAACATCACATTAAACAATCCAGTGTGCTTTGGCGTGACTCCGGAGCTTTCCAATCACAAAACAGGACCTCTATGAATCCTGCCTTATCTCCTGCAGCTGCAAAACCTGCTTTCCTCCAACTGTGACGCACCAAGTATGCCAGTAATTCCTGCTAAACTCTGTCCCACCCACCTTTTTGATCTGAACACCGATGAAAAGTTACTTGTCACGGGAGAGAGAGCTGTACACCATCAAAAGAAATACATGGAGCACTTTCCATGGAGGCTCCAAACTCCCTCCTGAAGTCTGCACTTTGTCAATTCTCAACCCCTTCAGGAAGGGCCTGGAAATGTCTCCAATGAAGCTTTGAGCAACTGGTACTTTCCATTTTAAACTGGGGTAGCAGCACCTCAGTCCAGGACAGACAACATCTCTACAGTAAATCATTTATCTCCGAGTGGGGCTGTACACCATCAGTCATCACACATAACACAGCAGGATCAGTCAGAAGCAATTAGTTTGTACCACATATCAAATCTTAAAAAGATTTTAACACCCTAGCTATCTGCTAAGACAAGCAAATCCACCTGAATATTTGCACTCTGTAAACTTAAATGCCATGGACTGAAAACTGCCAGACACAGATAATGAACCCAACAGCTGGAATCCTCCTGCAGGACGCCAGGCTCCTCTGCTAGGGAATGAGGCAATAACGAAGAAATCTACTGCCATAAGTTCTTGACCATTCCTCTCCCTTCCCAAAACCTCCACAAATACATTAAACATTGCTGACAGATAGCCAAAGCCTCCCAGCTTGCAAGCTAATGGAGGATGTGCAGCAAGAAAGCCAATGCAGCACAGCTGCTGTTCCAACCACACTGAGTAGGGAATTTCCAGTTTTAAAAGACTGATATTAATAATCAGTCTGGCTACATCATTAACTGTTATGGATTAACAGGGTGTCTTAACATAGAATCCCATTATTGTGCACTAAGAAAAAGCAAGTCTTCATGGTAGCATCGTTTCCAAGACCACGCAGCTTTACACTCTTCAGAGCTGATGTGCTCAAAGTGGCACACTCATCCAAGGGGCAGTCTTCAAAGGCATCTATTTCTTCCAGCCAGCATGTTAGTAACCTTAGTCAACAGTCATCAGACTGAATTAGATCCAAGGGAAGAAATGACTATGACAGTCCGTTGAAAAAGAACCAATGAATAAAAGCATTAACAAAGGTTAAATTTGGGAACCAGCTGGTGTACTGAACATCATCCCCTTAATTCTGACCAGAACTTTTAGGAACCAGAGCTGTTATTAGTATCACGATTACTCCCCCACACACCTGCCCCGGTGCCTGTCAGCAGGGCTGCAGCACAACACTCTGGCAGAACATGTAAGAAAAAGATGGAGTGAAGCACCTGTACATTCATTTGCTACAAAGATGACACAGTTCAGTGCAGAACACTCCTGCGACACAGCAGACTGCACATACCTTTGCATGTAACGGATTTGAGAAAGTATTTTATATTTATATAAAGCACTGTAAAACCTGAATGAAGCATAATGGGTTTGACTCTCAGTTTAGTTTCTATCTAGATGTTACTGAATGACACAATGCCTCCTGATCTCTTCCTGCCCAGGCCTGCCTGCCGCTTTGGAAAGATCTCTGAGGAATTCTGCTTTACCATGGGACCCTGCAATGCACCTGAGAGAGATTTAAAGGACTAATTACAAACATTTTCTCATGGAAACACACTAAAGGCTTTAGTTGTATTAGATATCATTTGACAAGACAACAAAATATATCATATCCAGAAATTCAGAAAGAGAGAAGAAATGATACCTAAAGATTCCTTGAAAAATACCAATGCTACTTCTATTTAAAAAAAAATTAAAAGCAAAGACAAAATGCCACATTTGAAAGTGAGGACGTAGGCAAACAGGAGATGTATACATTCTGGTAGTCCTAACATATTGTAAGGAGTAAACCCATTTAGATCTGCCAGTAGCAGCCACAAGTAAACAGAAAGCAGCTGAGTTTTGCCAACAGTACATCGCTGACTAAATCTGTCGATAATCTGATGAAAATCACAGATCTTAGTGAAAGGAATTAAGGAAGATTTTTCTTTCAAGCTTGTCTGAGGCTTAATTTTAAAATACACATAGTGCGTGTGTATTCCAATATCCTCTCAGTAGAACATATGGTATGGTGTAACAACCTTAACACTGAATTTATTCTCTTCCAGTCAAAGTTCAAAGGGTAAGGGAACAACCTACTATGTCCAATTCTTCAGGATTTATTTAGGATTTTTAGGTAGAGAAGTCATCCCTGCCGTTAATCAAACATAATTTAGATGTAGTTTTGACTTGTTACTCCTTAACTCACTCATTAGAAACATCCCTGGGACTCCTTAAAAATAATAATAAAAAAAAAAGTAGTCTGTAGTCTCATACACTGACCCACTAATTTATTTCACCAGTTTTTTTGTAAGAGAACGATAGTGTTCATCTATTAGGCCAATAAAGAATAAATATTTGAACAACACTTTAATTGACAAAAACACTACAAATACATGGTACTACTGATATTTCTACAGTACTTTCCACCTAAAGATTATTATAGTCAATCCAGTCCTTCTGAATCAAATCAGACTGCACTCTGATAGGAGCACAGGGGCAGAGTATGACAGACACAGAAAATAGAGCTGCACGTACAGGAGCATTGGTAAATCGGTGGCATAGAAAAAGCCAGGCAGGATACACCTAGCCTCTCATGCCCTTTGCAAATTAATGAGAATCACAGCTACTAAAAGCCATAGGAGAAATTTGAAACTAAAGAGGTAAAACGTGCACAGTTTTCAATGAAGAGAATTAGGCAGAGCTCTCTCCTGCATCACAAATATTTAAAGCACTTACCTACTAAAGCAGTCATGAAACGATTCATAGAGAGAGGTTCCAAGTACATTGGCCCTTCATATCCCGATTCCAATTCGCTCCTCACATAATCCCTAAAAAAATAAACCCACAAACTATTAAGATCCATCTGATCAGACAAAAAGCAATTTATTCATTCCACACATATGTAACTTCAGTGTATGTCATAGTCAATTAACTAAATTACAAAAAGCAATATTAACACTACCATTACAGCAGCCTGACTGATATAAAGATCTAACTGAGGCATGACTTAAGCGAGAGAAGTATTATCTGTAATTAGACTCACTGGCATAGCTGTAAAAATCCTTTGGGACATCCAAGCTGTTCTTCAGAGCGTGGCCTGAAACTGCTTATTGACAAAGCCTCTTAACCACTATTCCATTTTTAAGTATCCCTATTAAGTATTCTTCTTCATAATAATAATGTCTTTTCCCAACAGCTCCACATGAAAAACAATTTGAGAGCTTGACAGAGAGGCCTTCCAATTTAATGGTTATAGTATTTTGCACCTAACAAACTCTTCGCGTTGAATTAAAAAAATAGGTATGAAGGAAAAGTGACAGTGATGGACTGCAGTCAGGATCAGAGCTGCTTCATAATCTTTTTATTCAACATGACTTAAAAGTGTAGCTCTATCCTGGGAAACTTGGGGGACCAACCAGATACCCTCAAACTGACAGAACACTATTGACAGATACAGTTAAGACGGTCTGAAAAACTGATAGAATATTTCTAATTTCTCTCGGAAAAGGTTGGCTAGGAGGGTAGGCTCAAGCAACCAAAGAAAAAGATAAGAACCTGAGAAGACTGGGCATTTTTCCCGCAATTGGTGATCATCCATCATCTCTGCCTTCAAGCAGGCTACCATACGTAACAGCAATATAACTCAAATATGAACGTCACGCTAAGAGCAAGGATGCTGTGCTTTCAGAGGGTGATCCTGGAACAGCACAGCAGTAATTCTCCAGTGGCTCCTTAATCCTCTGCCACGAGACAGCAGGCAATACCCTTGACCCTCTGCATCCAGATCTCCAGCCTCTTTTTCTGGCTTTTTCTCCCCCACCTCCTGGTCGGCTGCTGGTCCCCCCTCGCTATGGCACTACCCACTGCCAGCAGCAGCACAAGGGAGCCCGTGCTCCCATCTGGCTGATGCTCTCCAGTCATTCCTGTCAAGCTGCATCACATCCCAGGAATGCCAGACAGACACACTTCATCTGACCCCGCACGGAGCTGGAGGAGGCTGTTTGCTCGAGGGGCATGACACTTCATTTATTACGTATTTATTTATATCAGTGAGGCAAGCCACACTTGCTGGGAACAGATGCAGTCAAAGCAAGGCAAACGGTACCGGAAACCACAACCAATACAAGAATTGCTCTTTTTATTTCAGTGCAGAAAAATATGCAACTCGGTGCTATTGGAAGCATTCACTTCTCTCCAGAAATGTGGAAATGTATCCTTCTAGTATTAGTTTGCTACCCCAAGATAAGGTGTTCACATTTTCATTTGCAAAAAATCTCTGGAATTCAAGACATAAATCTCAAAGTACTAAAACAAACACTTCAAAGCCTGTTCTTCATAGCTGACAGCCCTGCCTACTCACTGCAGCTTTTCAAGTGTCATAGTATATGTGAGGTATGTTGAAATGGGTTCTTTAGGCTGTAACCCATAATTAAAAACACATGAGGACTGAAAAAGCACCCAAGACAACTGATTCGAGATAGAACTTTCTCCCTTGTTATGGAGGCACAGCTAAGCACAAGGGTTTTTTCCACCTTCCAACACCCACATAGATGTAATCTTTGAGACAAAGTGGGGTATTTTTTTTATTTAGTTAATATCAATCTGCGGAAAGCACCTTCTGAAAGCATTAGCAACACAAAGAGGATAATCTATCACAGTCAAAGGGAGGAAAAAAAAAAAATCAACACCATTTGCAATATGCTGAAGATGGCTTTTTGTATTAGCAATATCATGCTTCGTCCTCAAATTTAGGGTGAAAACACTGGTGAGTTCTAAACTGCTGGAAGGAAAGCAGTGAAGACATAACATTTCTTCTATATCTGCTAGGAAACAGGTTACAAAATCATCCAGGATACAAACTGTAGCAAGATGACCTTACACAACTTAGCTAAGCCACATCAACAAAGCTGCATTTACAGTTGCATTGTCAACACCAGAACGTGCCTGGAAATGACCCAAATTCCTTCAAGCTACATTTCTTGCTGTTGTCTGATTCTGTCATCTGCACAGAGGTCTATACTTGGCTTAATTCTGTAAGTAACTCTCATTAATTGAGTTATAGGCCTACCAGTTTGGAGAAGCAATGTTTTAAGATCTCCTAAATTCTTTAAACAGTGTTTGTAGATGATGTCTGAATAAGGAAAGTCAAAGCAATGATTCTCTTATTACCAGTACAAACACAAGGATCTTTTGGCACAGACACCAATCAGAAGATGCCTCGAACAGCTGCAGTGCCATACAAGATGCTGAGAAGAGCAAGTGCCTGCACTCAATTTTGATCAATTAAAGCTGTATTAAGCTGCAGCTTTTACATTTGAGAATTGTTCACTTTACTGCAGCAATCTAAGAAAACAAAAATGCTAAAATCATTATTTACTAGTTAATGAAATGACTGAACTACATTATTACTTTAGAAAATTAGAATATAATAATAAAGCTTAGATCAGACTGCCTGCTGTTTATTCTGTGGATGTATTCCCAGCCTCATTTAATCAAACTGCTGGACTGTTAACATACACTCACCATAACTAACATTGCTCTAAAAAGCTAGAGATACAGTGCTTCACAAAAGACTGTTTTTGTTACTGAAAGTGCCGAAAGGTCTTCTGTTGTTAAAAATACATTTTGTAATTGACTGACATAAGACACAGTGGTTATCTGACCTAATTGACTCATATTGCTGACATTTACTTTGCTTTGGCTGATTAATCTCTGCTGTCAACATCAAACACACACTCTCTTAGGTTTAAGATGTCTACAGACGACCTTAAAATTAAGTGTATTTTGAGATTATCCATAAGAAATAATTCAGCTTCTTATTGCCTCCCCCCATCTTCTCATTCCAAGTTCTGTGAGGCTGAACACTGGGAATACAATCATAACAAAATTGCAAAACATGAAATAAGATAATGATGCAGATTCAAATTTTTTGCACTAACAGTGCAGTGTGTTTGATTGCATCATTTCTTTTCTGCATAACCGCATCATTTATTTTCCCAAGTTTTAAGCTACGTATAAAATAAAACCAGCATCCATTTTCCTTGTTAGGAGCAGCAGGATTTTGTTTTTTAAAGCTGACTTCTCCGTTTCCCATAACCAGATGGTGTATTATCACCACTTAAATTACCCAGTAATACAAATGTAGCACCTTCTTGTACTCTCCAAGTGTTTACAAACATTAGCTAATCAATCTTTACACATTAAGGTAATTCTCAGTCTTGCAGATACAGAAACAAATGCTTCAGAAGTTAGGTGACTTGTCAAGGTCACATAGACCTGGAAGTATGAAGTCAGAGCTTAACTATAAAATTCAGATCTTCTTATTCCCAGACTTGCAGCTGAACCACAAGCTATTTCTGGGGTGGAAGGAAAAAAAAAAAACCCACATTGAAAGCTGAAGTCTTTCAACAGCTCAGAATTTCCAGGACACTGCAGAGTCACAAGTGCCAGCTGATTCTGGTCTTGTTCTATAATTTGCATTAACCAAACTGGCCTCAATATGAGACCTTTTCATCTTTCTTAAATAGCATCCCAACTGGTAGCGCATGCAAGCAATTCGCTGGAAGTTTTCAGCTCTAAGCAGAATTATTAACAAAAACCACTCAGGAACAGTTTGCACATGTGACTACTATATGTCTTGTTATGATCAGTCTGATAAATAGAAACATCAGTTGGAATTAGATAGCTTTGGCAATAAAAGGAATAGCTCCACTAACATTGTGTTTGTGTTACACTTTACTGTTTTCAATATGAAACATTATACAGAGGCTGCTGCCGAGATCCCCTTCCTTCCAAACCAAGCCAGCCATACCTAGAGAACGGGTAAACTCGCTCAAAACCTTTAGCAACTACTTTTGCTTTCCAAAATAGCTAGGGAATACTGCTGGACTAGTTGAATCCAAGACATCTTTTAATTAAGTGTATTTTTTTTGTGCCAGCTGATGCAAGATTTAATTAAAGCCTTTATTAACTCACTCCAGAAGCATCAAGTAGAGAAAGCTTAGTACAAATACGCCGAACAGTCCAAGCAGCAGTTATCTAACGTGTTTCACTGAAGCCTGTAAAGTCTCAAATGTCACAAAGCAATACAAATCACAATTCATGTTACACAGAAAGACAAACAAAACCAGTGTATTAAACACAGTGCTATCCCTTAATATATCAACCAAAATCCATACCACCTCCCTTTCTTTTTAAAAAAATTAAAGATCCAGAATAGCATAAAGATCTCTAGCTGTAAATGTTCTGGACCTGATGGGTATTTGTTACTAGCCTTATTTTTATTTCAATACAGGTTCTTAACGTTTAGGTTGCTTTTTCTAATAAGTAAGCCTTCAACCCTATAAGAAACACCCACAAACTGCATCTATAAAAACTCAGGACTCCCCTGAGGATGGTAAAAAACCCTCTTTCCTTCCTACCCAGGCAGTGAGAGGCCGTAATTCCTCTTTTTCACCCTCATCCATTCAGGAAATCATTAACTGCAACTCTGACAGCCACAACAGCGACATGTCAAGTCATCACAAAACCTTCATTAACACTCCCCTGAACTGCAGCATACCGAGTGAGAGATATTCCAGCAAATGCTTTAGAACAACAACTTTGATGCAGAAATAACAAACCTATTACTTCACTTAAATCAATCAAAAGCACATTTTTAAATGTTTCCCATCAGCAGGCACCAAAATAAATCAGGCTCAAGTCCGTATTTTCAAAACTCCCCATGTAAAGCCATTAATGTGACGGCACTCTCTTTGGTTCCAATTAAACTTCTTTTAAGTATGACAGTTTACATTGGCTTTCAACAGATTTAGCTGGAGCCAAACAAAGGAAGATGATCGAGACTGTCTCAACTGACTCAAAAGATCTTCAGCTTCTTGCTCTGCATTTTAGATTCAAAATGACCTTTTTGGTTTTATTGTAAAACATATTACATAAAGATGATTTTAAGAATAAATTCCACTATTACTTTACTTTTACTGTCTTTGTCTATTTTCTCTCTCATTGTAGGTGCCAGGAAACTAAAAGTAATGTCCTGTCTGCTTTGAGAATGCATGTTAGCCAAGCCATTGAGCAACTGAGATTGCTACAACAGAAGCCACGTTTAGTCTAGTCGTGTTTTCTCTAGTCAGATCAATGGACATAACGGTCTACAGAAATGTAGCTCAAAATTCCTTTTAAGTCAATGAAAACACACCGGCACGATCTGAATGTGTATTTAATCCTGTAACCTTTTTCACAGCAAAGAACAACAACTTACATTTAGGCGTTCTGCATAGAGAAAAAGAAGAAAAAAAAAAAAAAAGGCCTCCACAAAACCAGACCTATCCCATTTATACAAGATACTAACAAAATATCAGTCTTCTTTTTCTAATCCCCAAACCAAGCTAAAAAAATGAACCCATTTATTCTTACCTTGAAATTTGGTGCCCAGCATAAAGCAGCAGTGCAGTCAAGAAGTACAGGTAAAGCTGAACCAGGTGTTGCCTCGGTAAAGTTAGGAGCACAACACTTAAGATGTAACCTGTAACAAAAAGCAGACATTGAAATTTCAGAAAAAAGACTATCTATTCCCAGCTTACTTAATATGAATTAACAACCAAGTTATTCAGATCTCTTTAACCACCTCTGTTTTCATTTGTTTTTAAGATCCATGTACCTCCATTTTCCTCTCATCAAAACACAAAGCACACAAAAGAATTGACACTTTTTCTCCCCTTTCCCTCCTCCCCCCCAGGATAAATAGATTTACTGGCTTCTGTAAGATTACATCTAGATGTCAAGAAATGGACGTGTTCCACAGTATTTTAACAAGCCTTAATTAACATAACCTATGGAACAAAAGGAAAGCAGGTCTAGGTCTCTCTCCTCTTCCAGGTGAAGCCAGTTTCAGCGTTGCATAGAAAAAAGCCCTGCATCCAACAAACTTAAGTCAATTGATGTAAAAAATCCTTTCCTTCAAGCAAAGGACACACAGAACACCCTTCCATGCTGATTAGCATTACACATTTTAATTCTTCCAATATATCTTTATGGTTTAAAGACACTTTGTGTGCCCATATTTTGAGATGGGGACACACGGGCTCTTCTCCATACCAGCAATATTAAAGCACATTCAAGCCATCAGTGTTGCATAAATCAAGGCAAAAACTGGGCACAGCCCAAGATTTGTAGGCATTTACACCAGCAGTCACTTGACTTCTTGGTAGCATTCAGTTAAGACTGTGGGAAAAGACCTGATGCAGATACAGCTTTACTCTTCAAGAGCAAAGCCTGGCTGCTGAGCCAACAAACAGAACACTGATTTTTATTTATTTTTTTTTCATATTTGCTCTCATTGTGATACTTAAATAAAGCAGTACTTTGAAATCCACTTCACAACCGGGTGGTATGGTACCTGCCCATCCTCTTCTCCTTCGCAGATGGACTCTGCGGGTCAAAAACCCAGCGTATGGTGCCCTCACTAATCTTTATTTCTGAGCTCTCCATCACAATTCAGTGCACTCATGCTCTTTCTCAAGGTCAGCTTAAGTGCCTGGCACTGAAATCCATTTAGGGAAAAAACCCCAGCAACAGCTAACAACTTCCCTGCAGCTAAAACCAAAATGTTACAGAAGAACTTATCCTGACACACACAGCTATACTAATCACGTTACGTTTAAAGTTTCATCCATCTACTCAGCAACACTGGGCACAGTCTTTTTAACAGAGTTAATTTATACTTTGAGCTTTTTACATTACTTTCTTAAGTATTTTTAACTCTAGATTAAGCACTCCTAAGTAGTGGGACAATACTATAAAACTAGCTACTATGAACCAGCTTGGGCACACGGTATGTTCCAATATTTGAAAAAGACACAATTTCAGTCAGTCAGTATTTATGTAGAAATATTTCAAGGCTACTTAGTATCTGCCAGCTTCAGTAAGACATCTTTGTAAAATTTAGGTCAACAACAGTTAGGTCTCCAAGAAGGTAACATGCAACGTGCTCCTAGAAGAGGCATCAGACCCACAATATGCCAAGCAAAGATTAATTCAGATACGATAGATGACAGTAGTGATGACAGGCAGACAGACAAGCCTATTTATTTACCTTTTTTTAAAGTACAAATATACAATTTACATATTTAACATTAAAAAATTTTCAAGTACTTTCATAGACTGGATGTGACAATTTGCACGTTTGTCTGCGGATACACCTTTTCAAAAGCTGAAATAATTGATAGTTTCTATGAGTAAAATGAAGTCTCATACAAGTCCCCATCACTGGTTTCCATACAGTATCCATTTAATCATTTACAAAAATGATCAGAGGGCTGGAGCACCTCTCCTACAAGGACCTGCTGAGAGAGCTGGGGTTCCTCAGCCTGGAGAAGAGAAGGCTTCAGAGAGCCCTTACTGCAGCCTTTCAGTATTAAAGGGGGCTTATAAGAAAGATGAAGACAGACTTTTTAATAGAGCTGGTAGTAACAGCACAAGAGGTAATGGTTTTAAACTAGAAAAGGGATTCAGACTAACTATAAGGAAGACAATTTTTACGATGAGGGTGATGAAACACCAGTAAGAAGTTGGCCAGAGAGGTGGAAACATTCAAGGTCAGGTTGGAGGGGGCTCTAAACAACCTGATCTAATTGAAGATGTCCCTGCTTATGGCAGGGGGGTTGGAATAGATGACGTTTAAAGGTCCTTTCCAATCCAAACCATTCTATGATTTCAAGCTTTTTAAAGGGGCCTGAAACCCAGCACTACAAGAGTTTCCTTCTAGCAAGTGTTTTATACAGAATAACATGCTTTTAGTTACTACAACACAGCAGATTGGTTTTCTTAGCAAATACCTTTGTTTTATGGAATTAATCTTCTCTGTTCACCACCTTCCTTCTACCAAATACACAAATGACAAGAGCAGGAACTCCTCAGCAGAATCTCCTTGAAGACATCTAGACTGCACCACACCACTGCCAGCTCCAGCAGC
Organism: Tringa tobata; assembly: GCA_033628505.1. Lineage (NCBI taxonomy): Eukaryota > Metazoa > Chordata > Aves > Charadriiformes > Scolopacidae > Tringa > Tringa tobata. The sequence continues at coordinate 2,830,119 of JAHREE010000457.1, forward strand.
TCTCATGCAATCTGCAGACACTCTTCACACCTCGTCTCTGCTGTATTCACCACCTTCCCCTGATTGCTTAGTTAGGGACAATTCTCTCTGCTGAACAACCCACGTGGCATCACCATGTATCATTCCAGCACTTGAGTTGCATCTCTCTAAACCCTTTCTTCTCACTGTAGCCCATGACTCACCTTCAGGTGGGGAACTAAGTGGAGTTTATTACGCAGTCTTTCATTCCTCTATTACTCTATAAATAGTCTGAGAATACCTGTTTACTGTATCTGCATTTAAGCTCTGCCATCTTCTTTGCCTTATTCTATCACATGAAAGTCTGGTCCTTGGCTACATGATGATGTACTTGAGCAGTTCTAGCATAGTTTATGTAAGAGGGTGTAAGAGTTTATGTACTGCCCATTTTAGAGGGCAGTAACTGCACCCCAACGCAGCCACTTTACACAGGAGTATTTCAGAAGTGATTGAAGTTCATTCTTCTCTATGTGATCACAACTGTAAAATACAGCAGGATGCCCTGAAGGAGTGAAAAAGTGTCTAAATACAAATAAAAAGATGGGAAGATTAGTACCACATACATGCCTTTTAAACACAGGGCTTCCAAACAGCACAGCTGCTTCTAACACCGCACGGGGAAGCAGCACGAGACAGCCAAGGTTACTGCAGAACCTTGAGCAATGAACTTTACTGCTCATGAGTTTGGGCTGGAATTTAAATGTTCACTTTGAAGCAGCTGTTTGCTCTAATTGTTAGATGTTGAAGAGGGGGAGAGTGAGAGACATTTAAAGTAGTTCCCTTTCACTCTTATTTACAATTTCCTCTTGTGACTTGATAAGAGAGAGATTTCGACACACTTCATACTGCCATATTTGCATTTTTGCTGCAGAGGCCCTATTCCCAAAGTGGTACCAACCTCATTTTTATCGACAAAGCCTCTGCCAAAAAAGGCAAATAATTCATTACCAAGCTGTCTCATTGCAGAAGAAAAGGAAGACAAGCTCAAATTCAGACATACTAGCAGTAATATTCTATTCCCTTTGTTCTCGCCCGGACAAATGATGTAATTAGTGTATGGCGTAAACGAGATTCTACTTCAAACTGAAGAGCCAGGAAAATGAAATTTCTCACAGCAGTTTTCTCATTTAAATAATTACATTTTGTTTTCATTTGCACCTCCTCTGTCAGAAAAAAAACACGATGTTGAGAACATACATCCCTTTGGAGAGATTCTCCATGCACAGGGATTTACGGTTTGAGAAAGTCATCTTACTGGGTAACCTTTAGACATGGGTTAAAAGTAACTAATGCCCACTTCATCCAAAGCTTTTTGAGTTCTACATCTGCAGTGATCACTCCCCTCCCTTGATTTAGGTCATACATTCTATTTTCACTTTTGGGACTTGGTGTATCATCCCTTTTAACTCAGTTAAGTACATTTCTGTTTAAGCAGCAGTGAAGCCCAGTTACTTCCCTGGTAAAGAAATGGTTCTAACGCATGTTAAAAAAAAAAAAAAAAGAAAGTATAAAGCCAAAAGAGAATAAACTCTTGCCTGAATACAGTAGTTCCCCACCTAGTGCTAGGCCACCAAGAGACAGAACTGCACCCTTAGGCTTCCAGCTATAAGGAGTGCTATAGAAGATCCATTACCCATTCTGCCAACCTTACACATACACAGACGCCCCACTCGGTACCTGTTCAGGAGCGCAAGAAGCCGAGAACTTCTACTACCTCTCTGCAAGACAATACAGATTTAGGCCCCATTGGAGAAAAACTGTGAAAACAATAATATGCAGAAAAGCCAAGTTCAACATTGCTAGCCAAGAACACATGTATTAACTAGCTCATGACCTCATTTACAACTTGTTGATTCAGCTGGATGGAAGCCTCTCCGCCTGCAACGCTCATCGTTACAGGAGCTCACAGGCTGCCTTTCAGCGATCTCTATTTCTGTACCACCAAGGTGTTTCCAGCTTCTCTCACCCCACATTACCTCTTCGCCGACTCAGGTGTCTGAGTTTTATCAACACGCTGCATACAACAGAGGCTTCTGGAGCACGATCAAAGTTGCAACAACCCAACTTCTTTATGAAACATTTTAGTGCTCATTTGCATGATTACAGATCCCTTGTGTCCACTTCACATTATTACTCAAAGTTTCCTGCAGGTTTAGTCTAAAAATGAGAGCTTTGCAGATGAAGCAGAGTTCATAACAGCTCTTACTAAAACCACACCATCTCTTGGATACTGCTTCTGCAGAGGCTTGCCAGGGAAACGCTGCAAGAAAAGCAGCTGTTTATGCTGGCTAATACAAAACAAGGAATTCACATCTTTGAGTGCCAAAAAGTAATGTTACAATTGCTTGGATTCTACCAGGAAATTAATTTGCGGGGCCCTAACTTCCCACTCACCCATATCTTCTGAGGGTAAAGGGCTCATCTTACAATGACTCGCAGAGCAATACACCGTGAAGCAACAAGTCATGAGCCACAGAAGCCACTGACACAGTGCAGGATCAGAGCACTACCGAGTTAGTCACCTCATTTCAGCCTAACCCTTGATGGTCCTCATTCCGGTTTATTCAGAAGACTATCTGGCCACAATATAAGAGTACCAATAACACAGGACAGACTTCAGAAAGACTGCATTTGATATGGCAGTAATGGCATAACAACAATTTGCACCTTTATTTTTAGTGTGTCTAATTCTCAGGATCACCAGTTACCAGACTGGTTACACAACAATTTACATAGAGATTTAATAAAGTGTCTACATCTAAAGCATCTGTCTCAAAAGTGGATGATTTTCAGAGGTTGCACTTTAGAGCTCAGAGTAGTCCAAGCCATGACGCAGAAGTTACCAGGAGGATTCTGTGGCCTCTTCACTGGAGGCTACCTCAAGCCCAGAAGGAACCTTAACAGCCATTTATTTTTATGTCACAGAAAAGGAGAGGAAAAAAACTCATGTACATCCTTTGAAGGACAGATGAACTAAATGGGATCTTCTGAGTTGACTGGGACGGCTACGTTGGCCTTCTGAGAGCAAGACTAGTTCTTCATCTACTCTGTCACAAAAGGCAATGCCTACAGAACCTCTGCCACCACACAGAATGACCTCTCCTGCATCAGAGGTGCCTCCAACAAACAGCTCCTGCAAAATTCACTCCACTGAAACCAACCTAGAAGCCAAGCCATTTAGAGGGCACTTAATGCCAAAACCCCCATCAGTCTCAAGCAGCCACAGAAGCACCAGTTCTAGCACTGCAAAGGGCTGCTTTCATCCAGCCTCTCTCGCCACTGCTAACCAAATACCTGTTCAAGGCAGCATAAGCCTAGTGGGTTTTAAGATGCACTGCTTTTTTGGGAAGTGCTGTTTTTCCATGGCAATACCAAGGCACACCTCTTCCTCACCCTCCCACTCAGCCACAGCTGCCCAGAGAAAATGTTACTCACTCCAAGAAGGTCTGTACTTTGGGCTAACATGGCAAATATTTTGCCCTTCAAGAGAAAAAGTTGAAAAATTAGTTATAAACTGAGAAAGCACACATCTAACCATACTTGCACACAAGGAAATAAGTATTTACCCAGTCATGGCACTGTGTGACTATAAACAGAGATCAGAAATCCTGTTATCAACATCTGCACATCTCAATGAAAATAATGCCAACAAAACAATTTATTCATTACTGGGATACTGCCACCAGATTCAACAGCTGTTTCTTAAATTTTTAAATGCATGGCAGATTGGACACTCTAAGTCTAAGTAATCCAAGAACTGAGCTCCTTACAGAGATTTGCAGTATTGTCTGAACAAACAAAATGGACTTTTGATTCTAGTTTTACTGTAAGATTCAGAGGCTGTTTCTATAATACAGCATATCCAATGATCAGAGTTCTGGGACTAATTACAATCAAGGAGAACCTGAATAGTACTGGAAAAGAATACAGAAGTGGAACTGTACGAATATAAACAGTCACAATGTATTCTAAATTATGAACAAATTGCTATGTTATAATGAGACCAGTACTCGAATCAAGCAAACCTCAAAATTTTAAGCATCTCCTTTCAAGCCTGCTGCTATTGGCTTTTTTTTTTTTTTTTAATAAAAATTGATTCAGGTTGCCAAAAAGTGATACCACCTTTATACAGAGAAGTTACCTGAAAGTATCCATGTGCTGAGAAAGCTGCTTTAGTAAAAGCCTATTCCCTCTGCCTAAGGAAGCAAGAATAGGAATCGTCAGTCTCTGGAGTTGGAAAGAGAAATAGTATGCTGTATTTTGAGCATGGAATACTCTCTACCCTCTTCTGTGTCTACCAGCTGCAGCATACGCTGCATTTTATCGAAGAAGAGAATACAAAGACATAGCAAGTAATTTTTTTTAAGAAATAAAGACCAAGTCCAAGTCATAAAATTGCGTTTGGTTAAAAATAGCTACAGTTTAAAATAGTAACACTCAGAAAATAGTTCTACTACCCATTTATCTAAATGCTGCTGGCAGGAGGGAGACAGAAGACATGGGACAACAACCCCAGAGATGCTGATTCTGCACAGCACTTCATCTTTGTGTGCATTAAGGGAATTTACACATCTAGTCATCCATCCTCTTCTCACAATTTTTGGGAAATTTGTTTCTGGAATGAACCGTCTGCTTCTTTCTTCTCACACTGAAGCTTCACATGGCACTTTTAACTGTATCAGAGCACTGTATCTTTCCTTTTAAGAGAAAAACCACCATAAAAAGCAATTGAAATAAAGCATCTTATAATTAATGCACAAGAGCTCAAAGAAAAGTGAGCAGACCAAAGTAGAGCGCAATCAGCAAACACAGGACGGCAGTAAGTTCAGCAGGTTTCTCCACCCTCAAGCTTCCTTTTTAAAGGCTGCATTCATAACAAGTTCTTCACACCTTGCAAGTGACGTGACCAAGTGATTAAGGCAATAACCGCACAGTTGAAGAAAGTGCAATTGCAAACAGCCCTGTGAAAGATGACACACCTTCTACCTATCCCAACAGTTTCCTTATGTTTTTCTGAATAATTTATTTTTTTTGTAATGACAAAGAAAAGTTTAAGATAGAAAATTGTTCTTATTTTTACTCTTCTGTAAGAAAACACTATGTATTTAGTGCAAGTCCCTGCCTCTATGATGACAGTGACTTAAATTCAAAGTCTGACTATGATTACAGGTTGAGATCATGACTCTCCTCTTCCCATCCAGCTCAATATTTACCAGTTAGCACAAACAGCATCGCTTTGCCCTCCACAGGAAGAAATTACATGGCTTCAACTGTTTCCACTTTCCTCAAAAGAATAAGAAGTGACTGTTTTCCCAGAGCTACTCTTCAGTGCAGAAGAAAACACCAAAGCCTGGCAGCAGCAGAGTGTGCTTAGTCTACACCACGTTGAGGTTTGAGATAGAAAGCCATTTCAGATAGCACAGATCTTTCCTGAAGGAGAGGCTACTTTTATTTATACAAAACAATTTTAATGAAATCTTAATGAAATCACATTACATCTGTGACAGTTGTGGACAAAAAAAAGTTGGTTTGCTTTCTAACCTTCCCTTCCCTATACCTGGTAACAGACGGCATAACAACTGTCAGAATTATATCCAGTAACACAGCACAAGACACATAAATTTAATCACACACTGCTCTTCAGCCAGACTGTATGGATAGATTATCAAAAAGAAAAACAAAATATTAAATAGGATGACTTGGGAGCATTTGGGAAAGTCCTGGAACAGAACAATACTGCTCATTACCAAGATACTCCTAAACATTCCAAGAAGAACTACAGAATGCACTTTCGTTCACAGGTCACATTTGCAAATAAGGCTTATAATTCAGGATTTTTCAATACTCATAAAAGGGAAAAAAAAAAAGCATATATGTATTTTATTGTCTTTAAAAAGATGGCATGAAAGAGCCAGATTATAAAACCTAACCTTCCATGTGACTCATTTCAGAGGAAAAAAGAATTTTTAGTATTTTTAATACAATTTCTTGTACGATATCATTAGTATGTGGACTTGAATTTAGCTTGCAACACCATTTTATCAGATTCTTATCTGTTTTTACAAATATCCAGTAGATACACCAAACTAAAAATTTAAAATCAAGTACACAGGCAATCCTTGTAATCTCAAGCATTTCCAGGCACTTGAAATTAAGTTTAAAATAAATTATCTGGCAAATGTCCTGTAGGATGTACCAAAAGTACTTCCAGGAAGATACTGGGTGTGATCAATCAAGTTTCAGGCTTACTTGACATGGCACAAACCTTATACACAAGAGCTAAGATGCCCATTGAAGACTGCTGCAGGCCATTCACAGGCCTTTCATGCCTGCCAAAACAGTAACCTCGGTGCCCTTTGACAGAGTTCATAAACAAAACTACTTTGCAACTTTTCCTACGTGAAATTAATCTGTTTATGTTCACCAATTCCAACCGGTAATTTACCTCTGCTGTTTGCACTGTTTTATACATATTTAGTTAATTTCATGCAGTTGAACTTGTGGTTGAGCGGTTATCAGGACTAAGATAAGGGCTGCTCCATGAAGAGATATGAAAAGGAAAAGCAGTATCAAAGGACAAACTGCATCCTAGAGGCTTTTATTATATTCCCAGTACTGCTGACTGGAACGTGAATCACACTGCAAAATACATCACTTCACTTGATCAAACCCAACTGGCTTTTCAAACTTCGTCAAGTGGATGGAAGAAAATGAGTACATTTAAACACAAAGGATATTCCTGGTAACCCCCCGTTCCGAGCAAATTTCCAACTTTGGATCCTTAGTTCTGGGAAAAGGTTCACTATATCAAGATTGGCAGAGTTTATTGATTTTGATGGTGCTCTAATCGAATTGTTCGTTAAGCTTCTGTCCGAGATAGATGCACCCAATTTCCTAAGCTGCTAGAGCTGCTTCTATGATACAGTATCTTACACTGCCTATGTAAGAAATTCAATGATTGTTTGATACTGCAAAGCTGCCACAGCATTTGCTGATGCTGTGTTTCCTAAGTGGAAAAATGAACAGAGGATTTTTTTTTCCTAAATAAAACAGATTAGCATGTTGAAACATATCCACAGTAAGCTGTTATTTAAATTACACACTGGCAGTTAATTTCCCCCAACATATCTTCAAATGAGCTTAATTTCTCAAACTGGTAGAAAAGTACTTTGTTTTCCTTACAACTTATATATTTGGATACGTCATTTTAATTAAGGTTATACCGTAAACTGATGCAATTACATTTCTATAAAATCTTGTGTAGGTATGCAAATTGATTTAGCCAAGCCTCACACTGATACAACTTTAAAAGAAAAACAAAACCAAGAACCAAGGAATTGAAACAAATCAACTTTACTTGAAAAGTACCAGCAAAGTTTTGTCACTGAAAACTGCCTGAAAATCTTTTAAAATGAGCAAATTGTTTGACGATTTAGAAGTCCTTCTTGAACAGCAATTACCAGCTGGAGCAGTAGACACTCAATATTGTAAAAGCAAAAAGTAAAAGAACTGCTGCATGATTGCGCACGAGCACAAAAACACCACTTGAATGAGGAGCACAAACTCAGAATCCACTGGTTTAGAACTAAACTAGCATTCAGGTGAGAAATACTTTGGTAACAATACCTACTCTCTCTGTAGCACTTTTTGTTGGTGCATTTCATTGTATTTAAGCAAGGACAAGGGTGTCAAATGACTATAAAGAGGGGCTATGTCACAGCTGGAAATTACCCACTGACATCTTGATAGCCTACTGCACAACTGTTAATTCTCTATTAGAAACTCATCTGATTAACTCATAAAAGGTAGTTGTTTGCATACAAGTGCATGAGAAAGTCAGCTGTAGTTACGTGCCACCATAGTCCTACGCCCAGTTCACCAACAACTAAGTACTCTCTCCCACAAACACATGAAAAGGGCATAGAACCAGCTTTTTGCACTCTAAGTACGTTGCTATCCCAACATGAGTATACTAGAGCTGTAACAAAGAAAGCCGTATGTGAACTGCAGTAAATCATTTCCAGAAAGCAGACACTTAATAGATTAAAAAAGAAAAGTCACATGCCACCACTTCTGCAGTCAGGATTAGAAACCTGGACATGCTAGTTAAAAAACCCACAGTCCTCTAACTCCTTCACTAAAGGGTGTTTCCTTTGACTGACTAAAGTATGTCTTTATCCTCCAAAGTCATCTACAAGGAAGAAACACTGCAGAGTGGGAAAATTATATGCTATCCATTTCTCTCCAAGCTAGAGACAGTGAGGCAGTACTCCCACAGACCATTGGTTACCAACCTCAACAGTCTGGATCCAATCCCTAATTAACCCCATGTGCAGTCACTAGATGAATCACACACACCTGGAGAGCAGGTCCCAGAATATCAATCCTTTCATCTCCTAAAAACAGACATCTAACATTCCAGAGCTAAACTTGCAGGCCAAGGTTCAAACCTCAGCCCTCTCAGTTGTGTTAGTAATTTTGTCCATTTATCTGCAACACAAGGACTTGTTGCCTGCTCTAATCCACTCACAGCACATGTATGGTTTATAAGGTCATAAACTGAAGAGCCATATCCATGCAGCAGTGAAAGGAAAACCTCGGGTGCTGCGGTCACAGTCCAAACGAGGCAACCTTTTCCCTAGTCTCTTGTTTAATGCCAATGATATAAGTTACAATATTTCTTGTTTGCGCAGCATTTCACAGCAACTTTCTCACCAGCCAGACACAGGCCAAAGTCACCGAGCTGTTCTTTCAGGGCATCAATCGTGTTTCCAGACACCAGGTTTACTCTATTTACATATCAAGGCTAAATAACAAAGTTCAGTAGAAGATCCTAGACAGGATTTCTTTACTGCTAACATAAACAGTCCCTTAAGCAGAACTTTGATGAATATATTAACATACTATTCATTGTAATCAATATATTATCATGCTATTAACAAATTCTTAAAATTCTTGTAGTAAGCAAAACGGTATTTACTAGTGTTTCCTCTTGAATACATGTACACTTACCCACATAATGCATATTAAGGGCCAAGTACTTGTACTGGAAGAGAGGGTTGTTGTGCAGGCTACTTCTTTGGATCTGCTGGAAGAACGAGCTGACATCCCATCTGTACAAGACATCCAACAGCATGATGCTGGGGACCCTTAGGGCCACATTTAATACTGCCTCCAACTTCTCCTTTGCAGCCATTCTCTTCCCTTTCTGTGAACTGGCAGCAGACTGTAAATAGCACAAGACAGAGAAGAGTAATCAGATCAATCTCACTGTACAAACAGCTATTAGGCTTTGTGATCATATGAATGGGGCTTCCTGTGTGGCCACAAATGACTGAATGAATCAACTGAGTTAAATTCAAATCCAGACAGGACAGCTTCTATTTTTGCTATATAAAGGTCAATTTGCTAGCAATTTTTCCATTGTGATACTGTAAATGGGGAACTGGGGCGCAGGTTAATGACATAATAAAAATGATCAAAGGGTATGCACTGAATAAACCTTCATTCTTATTTGCAGCAACTGAGCATCTAAAACCCTGGCCAAAAAGACCTGGACACGCTAGGGTGCATATAAACATCAACATAGTTTCTGAATTTTGTTAGTGTTTGCTTTCTAAAGCTTACTATCTCCTCTGATTAGCTTAACGCTATTTCTGTGCTTCTCAAACTATGTAACAACTAAAACTCTTCTTAAAACATGTTAGATTCACTTCCTCAATGCAAATTTAAATAAATAATTTTCCAATACCTAAACTTTTAAAAAGTCATTTACGACATTCATTAACTTCTATGATTGTACACATCTATGGAATTTGAGGGATGTGGAAGACTAGGACCAATAATACAGCTATTCTACTCATTCTAATGCAATTCACCACAAGGAATCATACAAACAGAAGATCATACTTTCACTTCAGAGTACTAGAAGGTAATTTAATTTTAGAGCTTGTGATCAGAGAAGATGAATGATTTAACACAATGAAAGGCTTTTGGGTTTTTTGCCCTCCATTAAACAGGAAAAAAAACCACTGGTCCACAACAGCATCTCAAAAGAGATTTAGTCACCAACAGGACCATTTTAAAGAGCAAAAGGATTGGTTTCCCCATCCTGTCAGAGCACTGCCTTCAGCTGAGACTGACAGTTGTTCCTAAATGAAAGATGCCACCTGCCCACCCTAGGAACAGCATTCACCCCAGGCTCTATTTGTGAGCCACCAATTATATATACTGTATGAGACAAGTGCACTTGAAGTATTCAAGGCCAAGGTGTGGATGATCCAGCAAGTTTTTATCCACGAGCAGCTATTCAAACAAGTAAAAAATCACTTGCAGCACCATCAGTCCCCTGATTAGGTTAGATTTAAGAAAAGGCCCTCAAGCCTGATTATTAGGGGGACAACTGGAAAGAAATGCATCCCGACCAAAGAAACAGAAAAATCCACACTTGGAATTGCATTCTTTAAATAAAGTTTTACATGACTATTTTCATATTGTCCTTGTGTGAGTTTTAAGTTTCTGCAGGTTTTACACTATCCAGCCAACATGGAAGTACTGCATGAAATGAAACCATGTAATATACAGAAACAAAAAAATAAAATAAAATATGCTCCTTCTTGTATGGGGACACACATACAGTCCTAATATGAAGTTTTATTTGTGTTGCCACAGCCAAGGCACTACCATAAACTGTTCATGTGCACACCTAAAGCCACATTGACACTTGTCAAGGCACGATAATATAAAATTACTTCAGCTCAGGAAGTCAGGACAGACCAAAACCGAGATCTGGCTCAGTAAATCACAGGTTACAGGGCTGCTGCCTGTCACCGTCTAGTCCACAGTCTCACTTTTCAAGTTATGTAAATGCAGGCACATTTTACAGAGCCCTTGTGACAGCTCTGCAAACCCCAAAGGCAGCACACGTCCTTTCCCTCGCACAGGAAGCGCCTTCCCCACGACATCGGACATCCCAGACAATACAAGCATTTCACAATGCTTCCCAAAACGAATGAAAAGGTCAGCCAGAAGACTACAAATATTTAGAATGAACAACCAAAACTATTGCCCAAGCAGCTACTACAGAATACTAGCATTCAACATTTAGTGACTAAAAGATGGAATTTAGACGTATGTTACCATACGAACAGAAGTTGGGAGCTACACGGATCGTATACAAAGAGTTTTGCCAGGCTGTGTGTAGTAATACAAATGCAACTAATTCATATCAAAACCTTGTCAGTGTCCTGGAATTTTCAAAAATCTTTGGGTTTGCCAAATTCGTAAAATTAATTAAAACTTTGAAATTAAGCTGCCTCCTGTTTTTTTTTTTTTTTGCTCGGTTACTTTTCCAAGTAGATCAGGGCTTAGGGGTGGGTGGGAACTGACTTAAAGGTTTACACTCTGTCATAAAAATACCCACGTAAAGTGACAACAAGCACCTGATTTCAAATTACATTCTCGTAACTGTCAAACCTTTTCCAGTCATCGTCAACAACCAAACATGTAGGACAAGAAGGAAATTTTCACTTGAGCTTTCAATTACTCCAAATGCAGAATTCCATGGACTTCTAATACCAAAAGTTAATTTAGGTTCAGCACAACCAAATTAAGCCAAAAAATTTGGCCTCCCAAATTCATAAATGCATACTTGAGAACATAAGACAAAAGTGCAGTATTTGTATTATCTAAGAAAAGAATCTAAACGTCAAACCCTGATAAAACAAAAGCAAAACAAACTTTGAAAACCACATTATGTCGCAATGGATAGGCTACGAGAAGCAGCCACTGCAACTCTGCAGCACATTCTGTCACTGACTGACAAAGCATCCAACACTAATAAGAAACCCTTTAAAATTAACTCCACTAGAAATGCGGATGTGTTAAATAAAGCCTCAGTTGTAACTGCTGCCAAGTTCTAACAGAACGTAATACAGGCAAGCAACAAAGTCCATTGCTCTAAGCTCATTATATTCTAAAGAGCTCTCACAATACATTATTTTGATTGGTGTAAAAACAAACAAAAACCCAAACCAAAATCCACCACAACATTAAACCTCTAAAACCTTTAGACAAATGATGATGACAAGAGTTGCTGGATGCTCAGACATTAGAAAAAAATAGGTCACTGTTGTACATAGCCAAAAAACAGACTTAAAAACAGGACTGGGAAGCCACTAGTTTGTGTTTCAAAATTTTCTTCCCATGATTTCAAACACCTCCTTGTTCCAATCAGGAGAAAGAAAAAGAACAGTTTTTGGGAGAACTTCAGACTTCACAGTGCAAGTACAGTTATGCTATTTGACCAAAACCACCTTTGAAATATCTCCCATCTTAACTGATTAATGTTCATGGAAACATTTTTTTCTTATGACGCCATACATTTAAAAAAATCCCTCCCTCATCTGACATACCCCTTTTGTCAAAAGCATATTTCTAGTGAGCTTCAAAGAAAACAGTGGAAGTAGCAAAACACAATTAAAAAAAGATAAGGGCTATCACAGTTTGTTCCATTAGCAGAACAGATTAGCCGTAAACTCAAAAAAACTTCAAAGGTAACACACATTTTCCCTTTAATAGAATTTTCTTTCTGAGGTTCTGTTGTTGCATAAAATTCTACCATTTCAGCTGTGAATTACGCCACTTAAATCAACGTAACTGTTGTTTATGCACCAACATAAATATAAATCTATCACATCACAGGCAGAAAATACTTACTGCTAAAGCAGTACAAGAGGCCACACAAAATCTGCATCCATTTACCCAAGCAAGTGCAAATTACACTAACAGAGTAGGATTTCTACACTTAGAAAAGCATCAATTATAAAGTTACTTAATAGTTACAGAAATACGCTGGAATACCTGCAAATTTAAGTTATTCTAATACTACTGACACCAAAAATCACCATACAGTAATTCCAGTCAGGATCAGAACTTCAAAACCAGACTTGATCCTGCAACATTCAGCCTAACATCTGTGAACAAGATGCTCATTCTCCTACAGAATTATGACCTAAAAAAACTTGGAAAGATTGACTAGAAACCAAAAGAGCCAATTTCAACTTCTGTTCCTCACATCTACAAAATTCTAGTTACTTTGAGTACATCCATTAACAAGCAGGTTAATCCATAGTCTATTTTCCACTTCAAATTATTTTTCAATGACACATTCTGAAACTGAAAACATGACCAGGAGAAGCTTTTCATTTCCTATAGGTAAACTTTGCTAGATAGATCTTGAAGACAGAAAAAAAAGAAGGAAAAAAAAAAACAAACACCCAAACCAAAATATGCAACTCCTATCAGTAACTATAGAAAAGTTCAACGCCACAGCTCACCAACTAAAATAAGACACATCAGCTGGGTTGCATTCACACACTCTCCAGAAACACTCCCTTATGTATGCCTATCCTGTTCTTGGGAGCAAAAAGAATGTGAAGTACAGAAGAATCCCTTACTTCAGAGACTTAGATCTTTATATCATCAGTTTGGGAAGGAGAAAACAAAGAGACAAAAAGGGAAGGAACAGAATGAAAAGGTTTATCAGATATGCATGATATGCACTTAGAAAAGAATTTTCCTGTTTGAGCCTGTAGGGAAAAAACCCCTAGAACTCCAGAGAGTGCGTGAGTCACCGATCCATCAAAACAGCTCTTTCCCATGCCGTCAGCAGCAAGGAAAGCAAAAGATGTCTTGGGCCCATACAATTTAAATGAGGCCGAGTTCAGTGTTGGCTAATGAGGACAGCACTCAAAAATTTCTGCTGAGAAAGGCAGATAGAATGAGCATAGTGAGTGTACTAATAGAGCAGTGAAACACCACAGTTGTGTACGGTAACTGTCAATAGGATCCAGTCAGCATTTCGAACAATACTCAGTTTTGGTAGCTCACTAGAGTAGTTCGGTAATTTCAAGTAATAACCACAGAGTATTTAGCCTTCAATTTAAAGGTTTAGAGAGAGTCATTTGGAAGACAGACTACTTGATCTTGCTAACAAGAATAAATGATTTGTTTTTCTTCTTTTTTTCCCCCCCATCTGGTCTAACAATATGGATTGCTATAGAGCTGCCACAGTGCTGCTGCTGGGGAACTGTTATTTCTACCTAGAAAACAAATGAATTTCTAAATTCTTACTCACCCAAGACTCATTCAGTTGTGAAGTGAGGCACAGCTAAGGTTAATAATCCCAAACAAATACATAATATATTTTGCGAAAAACAACTTTTACTGCAAAACAAATCAGGTTAATCTTTTATCTGTTCATAGGGACTTACGGGAATGTGCATTCACATTAAGGGCATATTAAAAATGGACAAATACGACTGGAGGGAGTTAGCTGTAGAGAAGACAAATGAAACCCTATGTTTCCAACTTCCATTAATTCTAGCGAGTATTATATGGGGGAGAAGAAAATCAATTCAGGAAATGAGGATACATATCACACAGCTGTGAAGTTAAAAGTTTTCTTTAAAGATTTATTTCTGAAGTACATTGACACACTGAGCAGTTCCAGTATACTCCCTGTTATAGAGGAAGTGTATTATTCATAGGCAGCTGTAAAACATCCTGTGTCTTTTATTTTTCATAATGAGCAGGTAAGACAGGGAACCGAACTCAAGGACTAGCACATGTTAACAAAGGTTAACAAAGTCAGCAGCTGCGCAGAAAAATCTTTCTGTGGATTCCTACAGCATCAGCTCTCTGTCTGCACATGATCAGTTGAAATCCAGTCACACTAGGAAGGGCTGCTTGGTTTTCAGATCAAAGATTTGCTGAGTTGACCTGGAAGACATCTACTTCATTAAGATGAAAATACAACATAGTATCTTTAAGTAAAATCTTTGGGGAAAAAAATCTAGATTGAATAACAAACCGAACTGCTCTGAGGTATTTTTTTGACTCTAAAGTTTCTTTCCAGTCCAAGGTTTGGTTTATTAACTAGTTATTCAGCAATTTTTTTTTGCCGTCACAGCCATGTTTGCAAGCCTACACCTACCAGCCTGCCTAACCACATTTGTATCAGCACATTCTGAGAAAATCTGGGCAGCAATCCCAAAGCGCCTCTGCAGAGGATAGAATACCCAGAGGATCTGCACACAGAGCATTAATGACAGCCCGAGATGATGCAGTCTGGGCAGCCCACCTCAGAGAGCCGGATCACAGGAAGACCAGCCACGCAAGTAGAGCTGGCGTACCCCATCAGCCTCACCCAAAAAATACCCTGCGACCCAAATGCGTTACCAGGATGAAGTTACATGACAGGATGAAATATGTATTATCCTCCACAGTTGCTCATTTAGTTGTTAGCCATTTCAGATACAGACACCGTCTACGTTTAAAGCCTGCAAATGCCAAGAACTAGTTACCTGGCTGGTTAGACATTGAAACATAAAACAAGACTTTCAAAATCTCTCTAGGTCAGTATTGATAAAGTTTCCATTGCTGCTGCTGCCTTAGCTATTTGAGTCCTCTAAATAAAGAGCATCAGTTTCCAGGCCTGTCAAATAGGCAGCTTAGCTTCCTGCAGTACCAGGCTTGTGCGACACAAAGATCAAACAAATGGTGAAAATACTTAGAAAAGTCCCTTTAAAAACATGTTCAAACTCAAGACGTGTAACCAAAAAAATTTTCCAAACCTCCACGAGATGAAGTACCCACTTCTGAACGCTCCTTTCAAGTATGCAACTAATTACAAAGCAGCAGGGCTTCTCTAAAATGAAAGGAAATGTTATAAAAGTAAAGGCAGGGAAACTGGCACAAACGTCTGAATCATACTGAAGGCACTAGACACAAACATGCACTTAAAAAGCTAAATGACAGTGAACTGTCCACTCTATAACCACATCAAACATTGCCAGGTGTATCTGGAGCTAAAAATGGATCCAGAGAGTAGATCACCAGACAAATACAAAAAGTTCCAGAGGACCGAAAGAGAAGCTACCCCGATGTCTGTGTGAAGAGGAGGGAACCATCTCAAGTTTAGCAAACAGCTCAGAGAATGTTTTTGGGAGTGCAGTACGAAACACTAAGCAGGCTTACACAGTTTTCCATGGCACACCCATTCGCTCACATCTTATTGGCACCATGTGCCTTTCTGCATCTGCACCATGAGCTTCCAGCTGCTGAACCTCAGTGAGATACTCTTCCCATCATCTCCAAAGGAAGGAATTCCCCTTTATCCTTCCAACGCACATTCCTCAGCTCCCATCTCCATCAGAATTAGGTTGCTCTGACATCAGTAGCTCCTCATAAGGCTGATATGAACAGGGTGAATCCTGCATTTTGGACGAGCACCAGCTTTATGTTGCCCTCTAAGATTTTCAATGATCCTTCCATATAATGGTGGCAACAAAGACAACTATTTCCTAATGCTAATGAGCTTTAATTAAATCCTTTCATGACATTATGGTTCAAAAAAACCAGTTTTAATAACTATGATAATCAGCTGCTAACTAGAAACAAAAAGATACAGTTTCTCATGCACAGGCAGCTCATTATTTAAGATATCTGGCAAAAATAAGCCAAGGTTACAGGGAAAACAAAGTTACAGGAGGCAATAGCTTCACAGCTCTCACCTTAAAAAAATATTCTTTTCAATATTTAAATCTATCTTCATTAACCCGCAAGCAAAAGTGATCAAAGAAAGCAATTAAAAATAATTTCCTTCTTCCCCTCCCAAGTTTGATCTCTAGGGGTATATTACACAGACAAAAACCCCTAATACAAATATAACTAAACGTATCCAACTCCCAAGCCCACAAAACAAGTTAACAGAAACTCGTGTACTAAAAATTGCAGAAGAAATGAATACAGCAACACCTACAGACTTTAAAAAAATAGTATTTTGAATGAGATCACAAATGGCTAATACTTATGAGTCAAACATGCTACAGAAATCTCCTTTTTCAGTGGCAAAAGGCATTTCTTGCCTATAATGTCTACTATTCTCCCTTGTTTACTGATACTTACGTGCATTAAACAAAAACAAAAA
>JAHREE010000457.1:2851827-2944988 GCA_033628505.1 Tringa tobata
CTCGGCCGAGACGGTACGCCCGTAACGCCTGAGGGGCGGGAGCGGCTTGCTAGGCCCGGCGGCAGCGTGTGGGCTCTCCCCGGCCCTGTCGGTGCTGGGGCAGCCCCGGCGGGAGAACGGGGGGAAGCGACCCTGGGCTGATGCTCCTGCGACGGGTGTCCGGGGACATGGTTGCGGCGGCGGCTGATACCGAGCGGCCTCCGGTTTGAAACCTCGCTCCTCCACCTGTTGCGGTGTCGGTAGAAAGTGTCGCGGTCCCGTCCGGGCGGTACGGCACTTGCCGTGTTTTAAGGGTTTTATGTTGCGTAGTGAAACTCAAAGGTGTGGATGGCCCCCCCTCCAGATCTTCCCAGAAAAGTTCTGTAATTCGACAATTTAATTGCAACAAGACGATTTTAACACTTTCTCTGTCCCAGTGACCTTCCAACCCATAGGCTTTTGGTGGTCCGAGGGGCTTGTAAAGGTTCTGAAAATGTAAGTAACCAGTTCTTCTTGAAAAGGCTTCGTTTCGGTAAGCTTCAGTTTCACGTGGCGTCTAGCCCTGATGGTAGAAACTTTGAAAATCCCTGCGACTTCTTCTGCCCCTAAAATCCGTTTTCCTGTAATCATTGATTCTGGTGCCCACCCTCAGTCCCCTTAGTGTTTTGGCATCGAATAAAAGTGTCTTATTTCTGCTTGGCATTTTTGATAACCTTTATCTTGACAGGACTGTAATTCAGTAAGGACAGAGAGTTGGTCAAGTGCTCAACTTTGGAGGAAGGATCTTTGCAATTTAGTGCTGGACAGAGACCTGCAAAGATTTTTTGCAGAATGATTTGAGGTGTATGGTACAAGTGAGAAAACAGACAATAAACTCTTCTTCCTGTAAATTTCGCCTAAGGATTACGGGCAGGGATCATTTACGATAATGACCCTATGTATCAACATTGCTTCACCCTATGCAGCCTTAACCTCAGCTGAATTTCTTGGTGCTTCTAAGACCCCCTTTTCATGAGTATTTTCACAAGATAATACCAGGTCCCTGTCTGATTTGGTGATATTTGGGGAAAAAAAAATAAAAAAGGAAGAAAATTTCATTATTCTGTGATACAAGTTTTCCTCTTCAATTTGTTTTCAGGGCTCTTAGAGAGAATAGTGTGGAGGTGTGGCTTGTAGAGTCCTCTGTGAGCAGGTTGTATCTAGCCCTCTATTTCTCATCTGAGCTTGGTCGGTATGCTTGAGTAATTATTTGTTCATTCCTGATTGTTCCTTCCTAATTCCCATATAAATGAGAATTATTTTGTCTGAGAGCAGGTAACCTCTGAGGATACAATGGCAGGGAGGAAGAGGAATCCGATTTTGGGATTCTGAGATTTTTCAGAATTGCCAGACCTGTATTTCTTGGTGTAATGCATTTCTTGAAGGTTGATAGCCTCAGGTTTTTTTCACAGATCTGCTCTCTGTGAATATCAATCTTTCGAGGACAATCTTACCATTAGTGGTGCAGGGGCCTTCTCTGCATCTCCTGGCAGTCTGTAAACAGTCTTTTCATACCTTTCTATCTCCCTAATTTTCTGTTTCCAGGATTTATCACAAAAAACATCTTCTCCCATCCACATAAAGCTAAAAAACTTGGTTTTCTGCTGTGTTCAACGTAAGACTAAACTGTTAAATACTATTCCTATAAGTGATGCTGTGTAAATTAAAGATAGTATAATTACGGTTGTTTTGCCAGCACTGCAATGAAAGTGCAGTTCTTACAGTGTAATTGCATTGTGTAGGTGTGTATTTTGGTTTTGTTTTCAAACTCCTACTTTGATATTGCTACAGTGAGACGTGACCTGGGGTGTGTATTAATGCAGGTATTGCACAGATCGTAGTGAAAGTGAATAGAGAAATCCAGTGCTAAAAATGAACTGTTGGGTTCAGAGCTATTTTTATGGTTTTATATATTTTAGGTATTTTGTTTTTGCCATTTTATTGTTACACATGTATAGATATTCATGGCTGGTTGCGTAATTATTGCAGAGGACATTTCTGAGATTTGAAATGACTTTTATGATACTGCAGTGCTCTGCTTGGGTGCTGGTTGTGCAGTGAACAGGCTGTACCTGCACAGAACACACAGCAAAGGAGCATATGTTGGAGCAAACGGTGAATGTGACATTGCTAAATACATTGAAGTGGAACTCCGAGCCCCACTTTTAGTGCTGTTCTTTCTCCCTTAGTTTCAACGTTTTATCGACGTGTTTATCATCTGTTCATGCAAAACAAATAGCTCTGATGTACAATATAATAAAAAATCAAAAGTAGTTTAAAAAGACTGTACGGTTTGTCTCCTGAAAAGAGTAATTCTCCTATTTCTGCCTTACATGACCATTGTATTTTCCTCCTGCAGCAGATTTTTCAGAAAATAATACTGAACATATGCTTCAAGGATGTCTCTCTCTCTCATAATAAAATGGGGTGGACAGGAGTATACGATAACTTCACTATCAGAAGAAGACACAGTGTTGGATCTGAAGCAGTCTCTTAAAGGCCTTACTGGAGTGTTACCAGAGCGTCAAAAACTACTTGGACTCAAAATGAAGGGTGAATATTTATATTTATTATTTGTTGTGGATGTGGCTGACATATACTAACAGGGCATCTGCCTCCCAGATCTAGCTTTTGAATGAACGTAGGAATTTTATAGTTATTAATTAATATTGCTTATTATTGATACATCTACCTGATCAGTTTTTAATGACTGACGTGGAAGTAGGGCAAATGTACATTAAAAAAAAAGTTAAATTACTGCTAGCCAGATAAGCAACACATCTGTATATGGAGGATGATAATACAGCTTGGGGCATTCTGGTGTTTGATGGGTAACTTATTTCAATTAATGAAATATATTGACAATTTTCTAAAATCTACCCCAGAAAAAAAAAAAAATAATATCTGCTCACTTTATAGGCAAGCCTGCAGATGATGATGTTAAGCTTGGAGCTCTCAAGTTGAAACCAAATACTAAAATTATGATGATGGGCACTCGTGAAGAGAGTTTGGTAAAAATTTTACTTGTTTATTAGCTTAAACAGGAAAAGATGCTTTTCTAGAGATATATATATGTCTCCTCATTATGATTTTAAATTTTTAATATTCCAGTAATTATTTGAAAAACAGTAGTACAGTAAATTTCTGTTGGTGTTTATTTTTCTGTGTAAAGTAAGCTTTTTTGCAGAGCTCTGATAGCAGTGTATTCATTAAACTCCTCTATTGTTCTGGACTTGAAGTACAAACCTATTATTATGATATACACTGACTTCTCAAATCTGAACAGTCATCAGTATACTTTAGTAATTCTTTCCACTAGTGAAGTGAAATAATTTTGGTTAAATAGTGGGGTTTTTTTTTCTGTAATATGCAGGAACAGAAAGTTGATATCCATTGTTATTTTCCTTCAGTGATCCTAGTTATCTTTTATTATTATTCCTCTAGGAAGATGTCCTTGGGCCACCTCCTGATAATGATGATGTTGTCAATGACTTTGATATTGAAGAGGAAGTTGTGGAAGTAGAAAATAGGTTAGGAGTTTCAGCTATTAAAAACAGTTCTGTTATAGAATGTACAGTATGCATTTTAATTAACTGTAACTTTCTGCGCTGTTACATTAGGGAAGAAAATCTACTAAAAATTTCCCGCAGAGTTAAAGAGTACAAAGTGGAAATTCTGAATCCTCCTAGAGAAGGAAAAAAGCTGCTGGTGCTGGATGTCGATTATACACTATTTGGTGAGATTTTATTCAACTTGTGGGTTTTGTTTAAGAAGTCAGTTTATTTGTCAGTGCACATTTCTTGATTTTTGCTTTACAAATCTATTTCAGTAACTTTGGTATGTGTTGTGCTATATAACTTCTGCTTTGTGATATTTTGGGGTCTTCTGCATATTTTAAAAAGCATTGGGCTTTTTAAGTGTCGTACATTATCAATTTTAGTACAGCAACTATTTACTTTCTGCAAGAAGACATAAAAAAGTAGAAATTTAGTATTCTATCTCAATAATCTTTCTCTTGACCAACTTGTATCTTGGACACACAGTGGCAAGGTAAGATACTGAAAAGTAACCGTCTTGGTCTTTACCTGATTGACTCCACTTTTGGGGGGTGTGGGAGAATAGCTTCACATTTTATTTCCAGATTGTTACTAAACATGCACAAAAACATGCTTTACTTGAAAATTCTGTCAGACTGGTTTTTTTGGAAGCCAGAATTTTCCTTCTGACTTAATTTTCTGGGATGTAGGTGTGTCACTGCAGCTTGACTATAAGCAGTAAATTCCTTTTCCGTAGCTTTCCTTTTTGATGAGATTAGTTTACAGTCTGAAATCAAAATTCGAGCTATTACTGAGTTTAAAATTTTTTTTAGATGTCTCCTGCTAGCAGAAATTTACAACAGTTCCCTTATTGGAACAGGCAGTATTTGCATGTCTGAAATAAACTTGATATATGTTCACAAAATTAAGTGGACTAGGTTTGAAATAATCTGTTTCATATCTGGGCTGCTACAAATTTGCTAAAGTGTCCGATCAACTATTTGACAAAACTCTTTAAAGATATTTAGACCCACAGAGCTCTGATTTAATTATTAGCTAAGCCCTCAAATGCCCATAATGATCAACAGATAAATATCCCCTCCACTTCATTTAAAGTGCCCCAGTGCTTCCCTCGTGAAACTTTTCAGGTCTCTGTATGGATAGGAAAGTCATACTGAACTTTAATAAAAACTTTAATTAATTATTAAACTTTAAGTTATCTTTTATATTCTTTTTAGACCACAGATCATGTGCTGAAACTGGGGTAGAACTGATGAGGCCATACCTTCATGAATTCCTGACATCTGCATATGAGGATTATGATATTGTAATTTGGTGTAAGTTTTGTACTCAGTACCTAAGACTTTTCTTGTAAATTGTCATTCAGAGCAGACACTCCAACTAGGAGGTTTTTATGTTGCTTTTTAGTGTGAATCATGAGATCTAAACCAATATATGAATGCTCAGCTGTAATGCATTCAGCAGGAATGTTCACACAGCTATTAGCTATTTTAGAAAAATCATAATTCTTGTGAAAAAACACCACATGTTGCTCACATGAATGGATCTAATCACAGCATAAAGCTCAACATCACTTTACTGAGTGTTACTTTGTACAAACAAACAAGGGCTTGAAGTAACAGAATTGTATAATCAACATTCAAACACTCTTTGATAACTATCTTTACAAATAATCTCAGTCCAGACAATAAGTAGTAAACTGCCAAATGAACCAAACTCCTGCCTACAGGGATGGTTGATCGTTTGCCTTTGCATGCTGTTTCACTTCCTGTCCAACAGCTGGAGAACAGACTTTAGCCAGTGCAGAGTTTAAACCATATTAAAATTGGCTTATGATACTTAGTTTTCATAGTCTGGAACAATGTTTCTACCTATTCTTAGATCAGTGGGAAATGTTGACACTTTGTCCTTTCCAGGCCTTATATTCTTATCATTGCTGCCAGGAGAAAACCCTGCACAGGCAGTATGGTCCCTCAGACCAGGTGTAGCCCACTTCTTATGGTCCTGCAGACTTTAGTTCAATAACAGCCAATCTAGAAAATGGTTTGAACACATGCAGTGCTTCATCTAGTTGTTCATGTGAAAAGTAAGCTTTTCCAAATAAAAGTAAATTTCCATGAAGGAAGGCTATCTTCAAGGCAGTGAACCCTAAATCTGTATCAAGGATGGATCTTTCTGAAATAAAATTTTGTGTAAAAATTTGCTATGTTAAATTAATAGTTTCTTTGCTTGTTACTTTTTTGCCTGTCAGTTACTTATTTTGATAAAGTATTCCTTCTGTTTTCTCCCTTTTGTTTCAGCTGCTACTAATATGAAGTGGATTGAAGCTAAAATGAAAGTAAGTTGTTCTAAAAATGTCCTTTGTTTCTAGTCTGGCTAGCTGTTCATAAAGTTGGACTCGTGCTCAGTGTTATAGAGAGGGTTAGCAACTGGGGAGGTTGTATGAATCAAAACCCGAGTTTTTTAAATCTTCATAGTCACTTTAAGTTATCTTTGTCACACAACTAGATTAAATCTAATTTTAGAATTCCACACAAACTATCAGCAGTAGGTGCTAAATTTAGCAAAACTAAACACAAGTCAGTACCTCTGAAACTTAGTCACGCAGCCTTCACAGTTGCTTTCATCTTACCTCTAAATATAGAGTTACCGTCTTTAAGTGTAATATCATTTTCTTTTTTAAAGGAGCAGACAGATGTAGCATGCTGGACTAGGTTATCAAGAGGAAACTCTTTTCATATTTATGTTGTACCTCTTGCAGCTGTGGCGTTTTGTTGCTTCCTCTCCCTTATTAAACATCCGTAAGAGCTCTTGTTTCAATTCTAGTTTCTTCCATACTTAAATCAGGCAACTAGCCAATTTTGCACAGCTGACCTAGTGGTAAACATATTTACAGTCAGGCTTAGCTGTAAATCCAATGAGCTTACTAAGAATTGGTGTATGTTGTGTCTGTCAGTGTAGGGCTAGGACTCAGTCTTGTGGAAAACCATTGTTCAAAACTGGGCTGTTTACCCTGCACTGGTCACATTTCTAAGTCACCTTTCCAGCCCTTCTATATCTTACTGAATCACTATCTTTCTATGCCTACTCCAGGATTTGATCAGTTGAGATTCCTACCACTAGATGCCAACTGCTGTCTCTCCTTAAACTGATACCACTGGGGGTGCTTACCTCTAAAAGTTTCACTTTTTGTCAGGGAACAATGAGCCCAGCAATACTTTGCATTGAAGGTTTTGTTTTAAACTACAAAGCAGAACAGCATTAAAAGCAAGTATCAGGTAACCAAGTAAAATCTCTCATTTACCATCTATTTATGCCTGGAATTCAGACTGGCTAGAACAGCTAGTTTTTTCAGTGTAACAGGATACTGACCCAGGTAGCTCACGCTTTTCATTTGCAAGATTCACTTTTTCATGTAAAAGCAAATCAGTTAAGTATGGCTGGATACCTGCAAGAGAGCTGTTGCAGTGCATATTTTCTCTTTGTTGTGTAGCTTTGCACATAATTCTTGTAACATGCAACAGAAATTAAGTCAGCGATATCAATGTTATAATATATCAGCAGATTTTACTATTACTTTTCAGCTTTCAAAAGGATTTGAGATTGAAATGTTGCTCTCTCATCTACTCAAAGTTGGTTTTGGTGGTGTTTTTTTTTTCTTTTTAGAAAGGTTGAGTTTTCCTTAAAGTCTTTATTTCAGGATCTTTAAAGTGCAAACTGACATATTTCTGACTAACATTGGCTACCTTGGGCACATGTAGGAGAAAAGGGTAACAATGAGCTGTTTCTGTGTATTTCGTCTTCAATTGGGCTGTGATTCCTTGCAGCTTACTGGAAGGAATAAATAGCAGACACTACACAGTTGCTATCCTTGCTATAGATAGTGAGTAAAGTTGAGGCATGTACAACTTGTGAAAGATTATGCATGAAGCTATGAACAAGACCTCTCTGTATTTTGCCTTTTCTGCAAAGTTGCTCTGATTTTATGCTGACATCAGTTGTTAAGTTTCTGACAGTAAACACTGCAAAAATAAATTCCTATCAGCTTTTTTTCCTCTTCGAATGGCGACTTTTTATGATTCTCATTGGGTAAAAAAAAAATTTAAACCCCCCCATATATCTTATTTTTAGTATGCATCTGGTAATCCTCAGCAGCTTACCCTTTGACAAACAACATATTACAATGACGGTTCCAGTTTTACAGCAGTAAAACTCTCATAATTAGAAGCTTTAATAACAAATCGTTATGATGCAGGAGCTTGGAGTGAGTACCAATGCAAACTACAAGATAACCTTCATGTTGGACAGTGCTGCCATGATAACAGTGCACACTCCTAGAAGAGGACTAATAGATGTAAGTACCTATTTTTTCCTGATCTTTTTCTACATTTAACTGACACATTATCATACCCCTTTGAAATATTCAACAATAAAGTTGTGCTGGAGTTTTCGTGCAAGAAAAGTATAAGAATCTTGGAAGCATAGATTTTTTTTTTTCCTACTGAATTCTCTATAATGTTTAAAGTTTTAATTTAAGTAGTACATTTGGATGGTGCTGTTGTCAAATCAAATGGATAACTTCGCAAGAAAATTTAGTACTAACAGAAGGATTTTCTTTAGTAGGGGTTGTATTTAGTATGTTATACTATTTTACATCTCTTCCCTTATTAAAGCCCATCTACCTGGTAGTTTCTCAGCAGAAGAATACAAGTGTATTCTTTAATTCTTTATTCTTAATGCAAGCATATTAAGTTTGCACTCAAGTTCCTATAGACTCCTATTTTTATCTCCTGCATGTGATCTGATGTATCTGAGTTACCTTGTATGCGTTACTTTTGCAGGTGAAGCCTCTTGGAGTTATCTGGGGAAAGTTTTCAGAATATTACAGCAAAAAGAATACTATTATGTTTGATGATATTGGCCGAAACTTCTTAATGAACCCACAAAATGGACTCAAGGTATTTTTAATTGGAATTTTCATTTATTACTACTTTTTCTTATACTTCAAGTAGTACTTTCTCATCCTTTTTTGCTGTGCCTTAAAGAAAGGCTATTCTTAACTAGCAAAGATGCATATTTTAATATATTTTTTATTTAAATTGCCATTTATCTGGACTATTGTTTCACTAACAGTAGTTAGAAATAAGCTTTGTTTCACTGTTAAGTTAGCTTTTAATAGGCTACCAAAATCAATTAAATTATTATTTCTGCTTAAATTCTGCTTGCGAGCCATAACAAAGCTGGGCATTGCTGACAGGCACCATTGAAATAAGTGATGTTCAATCTCGAATGGTTATATTCAAAAAATAAGTCAAATAAAAAGCTGCTGTACTTCATGCTGGTATGCCAGCGTAATAGCAAGCATTCTATTCTGGGAATAACAGTGCCTCAAACCACTGTGACTGCAGAACAGCAAATATTTCATTTTATAAAACTGTCAACCAATTCCTGCTCCATTATTAGTGCTTGTTCTGAATAAAATAATTCAACTTAAATTTCTGCTTATAGCTGATGGCACAGTAGTATGGTTCTAAAAGAACTCTCATAAATTTCTTTTAAAAAAAAGTTTTCAAATACAGAAATCCAAGATGATGTTTCTTTGACAGTATCCATGATGTGAAAAGGACAGCAATTGATGAGATCTAGCGGGATAATGTTAATTGGAACTGTATACTTTTAGGAAACTCAAGAATATCAAAGATCTTGCTGGGAGAGGATTATCCAGAGAGCTCCCTCTAGCTCGGATTTGAAAGGTGTTTGTCAAAATTTATAACAGAGAAATCGTCTATTTCTAACAGAACCGCAGAAAAGAATGTTAAATCACTGATACAAAGCCCAGGTGTAATGTATTCCAAGCTTAAAGCAGTTGTCAGATAAACTTTTATCTCTTTTCACAAAAGCTATGATTGTAGTCAAATGCTTTGTGTTAAAAAAAAGCATCTGGTTCCAGTGATGCCACACAACTCATAAAGCAGAGCGGAAACCCCCTCGTGTCTCCTGCAAAAATAGCTATGAAATCATATTAGAAAATGTGGCAGTCCATTCCAGATCATTTTATCATCCTGTCTGACTGGGAGGGGAAAACTTGAAGTGCAAGACAAAACAAATTTCTTCCTGGTGGGCATGCAAGGCAAAAACAGTTCAGTTTGTGTGAATAACAAAATTGGATGTAGTCACTAACAAAAAAGGTTTTTCTTCCTCTTACCTAAGAGAAGTTATAACTTGGCATAGGACAGAAAATATATTCTAATTAGGTGATAAATGATAGAGAATTGAAAGCATTTGTCTTACTTTGAGCAAATGGTTATTCCCAGTTTGTTTATTTTGTATAGATAAGGCCTTTTATGAAAGCACATTTAAATCGGGATAAAGACAAGGAGCTTCTAAAGCTCACTCAATACCTCAAAGAAATAGCAAAATTAGATGACTTTTTGGAGCTGAATCACAAACATTGGGAAAGGTAAGAATAAAGTCAAAATTTTTCTTCCTTCTGTCCTTGAACTCACTGTGTTTTGTTTGATGTTTTCTATACAAAGACCGAACACAATTGAGCTGATGAATTTTGACATCACTTACAGTTATGAAGATCCTTTAGTTTGAGTAGAATTTTAGTAAGGCTATAAAGTTTGGGCTGCTTCCCTAAAATGATAAGATTTTGACAGAATGGACTTTTTATTTTCATACTTCTCCAATATTTAGGGCCACTGCTTGTTTTCAGTGAAGGAATTCTGCTTTCTAAAGGGAAAAGATATTTTGAAGGAGCCTGGGCCCTGGAGATCTCTCTTTCCACCCCTACAAAGTTGAGCTGTCAATTCAGATCTCAGGGCTTTGTCACGAGGCCACATTTCTGGTGGTTGCTTCAGAGGTTTGGGGTGTTACAGTGGGGTTCTCGGACACTGTCCAAGTTGTGGGGTGTTATGGTATTCATCGGCTCTGAAACTATATGATAGTTACTGTTACAAAGTTATATAGTTACAAAGCAGAGTTTCCAAATGCTTCAGGCACCAGTTGGCATCCTAATTCTTGCTAAAGAAAGGTTAGCTGAAATGTTCAGGCAAATTTCTTCTTAATGGTTTTATGGAACAGCCTGAAGTTTCAATACATGTGAAAAAAAAAAAACTGTGTGCAATATACTATGCAAAAAACACTCATTCAGTTCTTAAAAGAACAGCCTTGTGAACTTGGTACAGTTTTCTTTCTTGTTTCTGATTAAAACAAAGTGAAATGTTAAACTTTAACAGCAGTGAAATTTACTGGATATTTCACACTGTCTGTTAAATTGGTTGTCTTTTTTTTCTAGAGTATTTGCAGAGATTTCAATGTCACCACGTAGCCAGATTGCTCCAGCTGCAGTGGTGAGAGAACTATGAGATAGAAAACAAGTATTTTGGAGTATCTGAGATTCTCTAAAGGAGCCAGTGCAGGGCTGTTCTTTTCAGGTTATGCTGGATGACTGTTCATTAAAGTCTTGAATTTATTTGAAGCAGTGCCATATCTAATGGGCCTTTTTATCTTAAAGGATATAATAGCTACTTTTCCAACTGATGTAATTTTCAACCTCTTAGAATAAAACCTGTCTTTCCTTCCTCCCTTTTGTTTAAAAAGCCTAATAGAGTAACTAAAAACATGACTTTGAATTACTGTAAGATAACCTATAATGGAATTAAAAGAATGTTGAAATCAAATAAGACCGTAAGTTGTATCAATCACATTTCTAATTTTTGATCGTCAGTACAAGGATGCTAGTGAGAAAAGAAAGCAGATTCATACTTCGAGTTTAGAAAAGGTACTAGATATATTTGTGCCTACCTCTTATTTTGTACTTTTCTTTCTTTCAGGTATCTTTCAAAGAAGCAAGGACAATAACGCTAATAAAATTGTGTGGCACTGAATTGAAGGGAACATAATTAAGATCATTGGACTTTTCCTTGCTTTTATGCTAGAGTATAATAGTGCTGGACACTGGATCCAATGCCAGAATGACTGCTATACTTGGTCTTCCAGGTGGTTGGTTGTGGGTTTTGTTTTTTTTTAAAAGATCACAGCAATAAGCTCAAAGTGGGAGAAACAAGTCAGTTACTTTTTCTTGCGTTCAGTTCTGGTGTTACTAAAAATACTTTCCTCTCCTTTGCTGCGGAAGTACAACCATAACCATTAAAGACCAAAACCATTCTGAAACTAGAAAAAAAAATAATACTTAGACCAAAAACATTGAGTAAGGAGCCAACCTTGGCAGTGTATGAATTGTATAAGCCCTCTATTCCCTCCATCTTTAGAAACAGTCTCCCTCTCCCATTCCAGTATTTAAGTCTATAAATTGCAAGTTGTCTAAGTTTGGTATGTATTAGTATGTCAGTGTTTCTCTGTGCAAGACAGTAAGATGGGAAGGTA
The DNA here is from genome assembly GCA_033628505.1 of Tringa tobata. Taxonomy (NCBI): domain Eukaryota; kingdom Metazoa; phylum Chordata; class Aves; order Charadriiformes; family Scolopacidae; genus Tringa; species Tringa tobata. The sequence goes on from JAHREE010000457.1 coordinate 2,863,794, forward strand.
CCACCTCTGTGGCCAATTTACCCCAGTGTGTGAACTTGTACTATAAAGCAGTGTTTACTGGAAAACAAAAGATTGAAGTCTGAGGGAGAGAAACCCACTCTTATTTGGTAAATGAAAAGCAGTCTGCCTGAAAAACTCATGTGTCAGATAAAGGGTTTAAACCTCAAGATGGGAAAGTCACATTCCTAACAAAGCATGAACAAAACCCGTGTTCTCTTCTAGCTAAATCTTGTCAAAGTGCAAACACTGTGTTTAAATACAATATTCAGCCATACTGTTCTTAAAATATCATTTACTTGCGCTGCTTATGCCTGCACTATAGAAGTGTGATGTGACTGCTGTTTGGCATTACCAACACTTGTGCATTATGCAGTTCATGTATTTGAAAGAAGACTGACCCTTTCAAATAAAAATGGTATATATTGTTCTTAAGGAACTATAGCAGTTGTGTAAATAATAAATACCTTTTTCATAATTTGTGTCCTGTCCTGGCATAAATATCTGGTTTGCGTGATAGAGAAGCCATCGAATAATTTTCATTTTGGGGGTGTTTCTTTGGATCCCAGAGACACCAATTTTGTATCGAATAGTTAAGTAAGAGACTGGTATGTGCCACTGCAGATTAGGGCAGGGGTGTCAAAGAGGGAAGCACGTGGCTGCCCGGGAAAGGAGCCTTGACAGCAAGTGTCAGAATGTCAGGCCAGCAGACACAGATGAGCTGTTCAGATGAGCACGTTGGGCTCCGGCTCAGTGACCTGTCAGAAAATATACACTTCCTTATCCGCTGCTCTTTGTGGTTTAGCGCCAATCCAAGCCGTGTTTTAAACTAGTAAACCCAGAAACCTGATGCATAAAGAGCTTTGTTTTAGCTAAGGGTGAATTTCTGAAGTTCTGTCTCCTAGAGGTGATTTCTGAACTAGGAGCTGACACACTCCTGTACATGCAGCGTGGATACAGTCCCTCGGGTTAGAACAGCGATTTTTTACCTAGAAAGTCTGCAATAGCTTAGATATTGGAATATAGGACTAGTATATGGTGTGCTAAAAAAACCCCTCTCAATATAAAGAATTGAAAGGAACCAAGGCATCACATTTAAATCACCTATGGAGTTTCTTACGCTGGCCAGAGAGGAAAAACAGAACCAAGGGAAGGTATGTAAACACACACCCATATCTTTGCTCAAGGCTGGCATACAGGCAAGTGTCACTGTGAACAAGCAATACTTCTTTCTTTTATACAAGGAACATTTAAAAAAAAAAAAAAATTTTTTTTATATTTCAGTGACTCTAGGACTTCATCCCAGCATTTCAAGGTATTTGCTGATCTGAAGTAGATGTGTACTCCCCTTACAAACATTTTATAAGCTGCACTGGAATAAGTGACAGTATGATCTTGATGTGTTGGTAACACATTCCTGTCGCTGAGAAGTCATTGTGTCTTTTATGACTAACTTGTTTCCCTTACATTTTGTGTTTGAGGAATATATTGCAATTTGAATTTTTCTTTTTTCCTCTCTTTTTTTTTTTTTTTCCTTCCCCCAAAAGCAGCCCGTGTGTTTTACTGGCTATCTTCTAAACATGCTGCAGTGATTTACTTGGCTGAGACATGACTGAGATTTATAAAATAGTGACACTGTGGATAAGGCAAGTGCAAAACTGATGTTCCCCAAATCCCACAATACTAGAATGAGGGGTACCTCATACAAACAGGAGAATGGCTTAAAACTGTTAAGAGCAGCAGGTAGCAATCTCCTGGAATTTGTTGCCACAGTTTGTTGTGGAGGCGGGTGGCATCAGCGGGTCAGAAAGGAGTTAGACAACCTCATGAATGACTCCATAGTCAGCTGCTAAAGGGAATAGGCTGGGAAGCTCCAATATCCTTCATATCAGAATTGGAGGTTCTCAAGAAGACAAGAGTGGCCAAGCCTCCACGCTCCCCTCTGACTGCTGCTGGGGGGAACCTTCCTGTTTAGCCCCACAATAATGTAGTTATTGCTCTTAAGTTCAGAGGAAAAGACCTCTGCTGACTTTTTGTTTCTCCTTTTTAATAGGGGAAGGGAGTTTTGACCTACTTGTACTTCCAAAGTGTAGTTAAGCCTTGGGAATAACTATCAACAGCAAAGTTTAAAGCCTTATTCCCTGTTAACGTTTAGTTTCCTTTTAGATTATATTGAAGTCCCTGAGAAGTATTTGATCAATGGCTTTCACAATCTCTGTTAAAAGAAATAGGATTAAAGCATAATTAAAGACAGGGAGCATGTGGCTTAATTATAGAGCTCATAATGTACTGTTCTGCAAAACTCCAGAGAAGCATTAAGTGGAGTCTGAACTATTCCAAATATTTTCATGTGTCAGAGACTGTTCTGGGCTCCCAGTACATGTCAAGTATTTTGTATGTTGTTCTGTCTGATTATTCATACCAAAAGAGACAGTCCATTTAAAAATGAAGTTATTTCTGTAAGCGCTGGGTACCTGACAACTCGAATGCCTCTCTGTGGCATGAATGCTCATCACTGGTGGTACGTGGAGTGACAGCTGAAGCCAAGAACTGAACTGCAAATTCAGCTCCACAAATCCTGCTGCATGAGTGTGAAATCTACAGCTAGTTGCCAATTTTTATTCCCGACTTGACATGCGACTGACAGCAAGTGGATGCCAAAGGGTTTAAGACAATTTTCCACTCTGTCTGTTCAGGATGTATTTAAGACTGATGTGAGAAGTGCTGAATACTTTCTTTCTGCCAATAAGGAGAAGCCTAGGTAAAAATTGTGTTTCAGAGGGTGAAGAGAAATGAACAGTTCTCCTGATGGATTAAAGCTGTTTAAAACCAGAAATGCTGGATGAAGAGGTGTTAGAGGGCAGAATCCTCTGACATTTCACTAATGACATTGAGGTCGTGGCCGGTCTCGGCGTGGGCGACCGCTGCACCCAGCGTAGGGTGGCTGATGAAGCACTTTGGCTGGGGAACTGATGGAGAAAGATTTCATAGAAAAGGAAACATTGAGGGAGAGAGTATCAGGACAAGAAGAGAAAAATACTGATCTGTCCTGGAGAAGACAAGGTACATCTTTCAAATGTTATGAGTTTCTTGTTTAAGTAGTACTAGCAGTATCTTGTGACACCCATGCGTTAGCAGGGTGCCCTACCGACACGTGTGCTTTCAAAGGGCTCCTCACTAATCAGGATATGTTTTAGGTAAAAGCAACTCAGAAGATTCAGGCTCTGGAAGAACTGCCTCATGGTGAGAGACGAATTATTTCAGTTTGGTTAGGTTTTCCTAGAGAACAGTGAAAAACATCTATGATGCCTTACAGTGCTAAGTTTGACTTTCCTGACCCCTGGCTTTATCTGCTGAATGACACTATCTTAGACCTTTATTTCCCAGCCCAGCTGTATTTTCCACTCCAGATCCTTTACACTGCCATCCCCTGTTACCTTTTAGATCCCTGATAATCACATGAGGCCTCAACTTCACATTTCATATATCGTTCTGATGGTGTTTTATAACCAAGGATTTAAAAATGAACTATTTATATACTGATGAGCTTTCTCATCCATCCCTTAGCTTCCTTATTTATGCTTATTTATGAAGTTTGCTCATCTCTGGAGATCCTTTGATGCTGCTTTGATACAGCAAGCACTTGGATGCTCATTTAGTTCTCAGGAGTCTGTGCAGAGCTTGGCATGTTTCCTTGCCACACACAGATGCATACGATGCCATTAATTAGTTTTCACACCACTTCATTTTCTATTAGGAAATAAAGGGTCCAAGTGAAAGGGAGCTTCTTTTCAAATTGCATGATGCTCTTAGCACTACAGGTGGGCCGATGGGCACAGCAAAGAAAAATGCATCATTAACACTGAATTGAAAATTAGTTGGTTTTTCTTTTTCCTTTCAGCTCTAGGTGGAATTGCATCCTCACTCCCCTTGCACAACACCATTTTTCAAGGTGTTTAGATAGCAGAAAAGAGCAGCGCTTATCATTTTCACCATGGCAGGGGCCAGGGTTGGCTGCAGTTCCTGTGTGCAAGGGGACTGGGTGACCTGGAGCAGAGCCTGCATGGTCCCTGTTGCCAAGTGATGTCCCCTCCTTCCCTTGCAACACCCCGGAATATTATGACTTTGGTGTTATGAAACACTGAGGTTATTGCATCAGATTTCTAGTGGTTAAATATCTTCACCTGTGGCATTAAAGCATTTGGTATTTAACAATGAGAGCTTTGTTCTTCACTATTTTTGCTGCTCATGGGAGGACAGCAAGTCAAACTCTGGATCAGAGCATCAAAGAAGTCATAGTTCAATAGAAATGCTTGAGCCAAACATCTCAACCTCCAGATTTGATCAGAATTTTCATCCCCAGCAGCCTGTGCTAATACATCATTCTACTTGCTACAAGATAAGCCCCTGGATTTTGAGTTGGACCTGCCATGCTTCCTCCTGAATATAGACCACAGAGCCAGACAGCTGGACACGAGTGGCTGATTCACAGGCTGTTCAGAAAAGTTGTTTAAATTGTTTCCATATTGGAGGGAACCATCCACAGATGGATTAAAAAAAAAAAAGAACGAGCTCAGCTTTGATGCCTACAGTTATATTTCTGAGCATGTTCTTATCATAATATTGCAGTTAGAAAAACCTCCCTCCTGTCTTTGGTTGGTTTGGGTTTTGTTTTTGGTTTGTTTTTTTTTCTAGCACTCTAGAATTTTTCCCTCATTTCTTAAAAGCTTCTTAATATGGGTGTATATATACCATGTCTCTCAATTTGTACTTTATTGGCACAGTGGACTCTAAATGCTCTGTAGGAGGCGGTGTGCTGGGGTAGTGTAATGACCGAGTGCTTTGATGAGTTTTGTACATTATCGGTGTGTTTACAAGCCAAGAGCTCCACTGGTAAGCATCAAACTTTGTTCCTCAGTTGTTTTCCCCTAGTTTAAGTCATACTGGAAGAATAAATGGTGGCACAGGAAGAATCATGTCAATAATTTAACAAATTCTTGTAAAACTTTCTAAGATACCCTCCTTCCTAGGGCAAAGTGAGATGGCTTTAGAATTGTATTTTGCAAGAGTTACTGATTCCTTATCTGCTCTCTATATTCAGTCCACATTTTATGCCATACATGGGTTTGTGACATTTGAGAGCAGTGAAAACTCCAAGCATCAGCGTAGTAGGTGAGCACGAGCAGAATTTCAAGCATGTTCTTCAAGCGCAACTGATGCCAGTGTGACTTTGGGGTCCCTCTGCTGTCCTAATGATGGATACTTCTTGAATTGGGAGCAAAATGAGCACATTTTTGGAAAAGTTAAGTGTATTAAACTGCCTCACAGATGAAAGTGATAGTGATGTGGTTTTTCTAAAAAATCTGATTATCCCCATTCGGATGTGTCTAGGCATAACAGGTATGCTGTAAAGCCTTTTCCTATAACAAAGGGTAGCAAATCAAAAACTAAATAACTTGTGTCTAACACATGAAAAGAAAGAAATTCTGAGCTTTAGATACAGGTGGGTTTGTAATTACATCGCAGCAATATCCCCACCCCAAGACTAGTTAATTGGTTGAGGTAAAGTGTTTTAATAGCTTCTGAATGTGTTTGGTTTTAATTTAATGCGTAGCTGCAGCTGGGAGAAAGCAGGAAAGTAATTGAAAATTCTGACTTCTTCAAGCAGAACCAAAATACTGCATTTCATATGTGCATTTCTACTTTCAAGTAGTCTTAGATTTTAAGAATTTAAGTAACCTAAAGTGATTTTTTTTTCCTTAATATGATATTATTGGTTTGGTTGGTTCACTGAAAAATATGAAACGCTGCCCTGAAAAGATATTTACTTTAGACCAAAACTGAGTATATTTAGGTAGATTTAGTTCTGCAACTAATAAACTATATAATATATGGTTTTATGGAACTGAAATGCACCCATGCAGCACTGAGGTGGGACTGTTGTCACCGATAAAACCGAACTCATGGCTTGTCACTCACTCATTACAGCAATCCCTGACCAAGTTATATGACAGCTGGCCTGGTTTTAACCTTAGAGATGCTATAAAATAATTGTCCAGTTAAACTTACGTCACTGATGCAGAACCATTCGTTATGCTCCGATGCAGGGAAAGATGTGTTGAAGCCTGCACGCCGAGAGCCCCACAGGTCGGTGCTGGTCCAGAAGCCTCAGCTGGGTGCTGGGAGCCCAACTGCACATCTGGGGGCAGAGATAAGGGTGAGCTGGGGAGAGACCAACAGGGAGAAATGCTGGTCCTCATCTCCACTTGCCCTGCAGTTAACCCAGCACATTGCATGCAGAGGTTATGGGCAGCCGGTGAGATGAAAAGGTCAAAATAAGCAGTAGATCTTGTGAGATTAACATACAAAATCCCTTAATGGATATGTAGGTAACACAGATAATTACAGATCCACAAAATATGACTCAGTCTTGTACAGGGCACAATTCCAGACACTATGAAAGGAAAAAAAGCCACAGTATTACCTCCAAAGAAACATAAATCAAGCCAGAGAGCGGCAACAGCACTAAATTATCAGACTACTTAGGCAGTAAGTAGAACAAACAGAGACTTATGGGCAGGGGTTTCAGCACAGGTCAGTCTTTCACAAGGATCAGCTGAACTATCCACCCCTCTCCTGCCTTGCCTTTCCAGAAGGTTAAGCAGAAGTCTTGGGCCAGGCATGGGACAAGCACCATAGCAAAGTGCTACAGGCTGGGAAGGAAACCAGGCAGGAGCTTTTGAGCTAAAGCTTCTGCCAAAGCCAATTAACATGCAACAGCTGGGTTGCACTAGCTCTATGGGGGCAGGAGATGGCACAGTGTGACCTTATCTTACCCAGCAGAGACAGCTCTGGGCAGGGTGTTCATGAAGCCAAAGTGTCACACAGTTTCTCCAGCCCTACAACAAGGACCTAGCAGCAAGTGTATTTGCCCAAACCATTCCTTGACCCATGGATCAGGGCTCTTTTTCCTGTTCCTCAGTCACAATGAAACATGGTCCAAATAGGACACTCTCAAGACAACACAGATGTGCCCTGAAAGCAGCAGAGCAAGGCTGGAGGGGTATGCACAGATCCATCCTGTCCTGCCTCCCCTCAGCCCCTGCTTGTGCTGCCAAGATGCAGTAGCTGGGCAGAGGTGCACACCCAGAGTCATGTCCTAGAACAGAGTGCCATGGACACCCATCTCCCCATGACCACCACGTCATCCCCGTGTCTGATATCCGAGACCTTCTCCCGTTGCTAGAGAAAGGCCACAGCCACAAAACCCCTGGGGCTGATCTTCAGGAAGGCTTCTGTTCATTTTGGTTCACAGTCTCTGTGTTAGTTGCAGCCCTGCTCACCTTTATCTACAGCACAGAAAATCCAGCAAACCCTGGAGTCACTGCTGTCTGGGAGGGCACAGAGAGCCCCTGACTGCCCCAAGCCACCCACCTTTCCTGCTTGCTGGCACAGTGCTTTACCACGAGGCTGCTCTTCTACCCCACACATCTTCCCGTTGACCCCATACATGTCCCTAAACCACACATTCCCTCTTTTTAAAGGGGAATCCCCCAAGGTCCTCTCTGCTTCTCACATTTCCATCACATTTCCAGCAGCAACACAGCAGTGACAGAGCCATGGCACAGCAGGGGAGCTCAAGTTGTTTTTCACTTGATTCTCATTAACAAAGTACCATCACAAAGCGTTGTTCATTTGCTAAGAGCAGGGGTTAAGGCTCATTTCTAATTACACCTTGTCATGCCTCCTGTCTCAGCAGCATGGATCCGCTTCCAAGGGGAGATGAGGTTTGACTGGTCAAAGCTGAGTGTTTGAATTGAGTACAAGTTGGCTCAGCTGACCTTCACTGCCCACAAGAGACTCAGCCTACATTCATGCAAGAATTATCAAGGTTTCCCAATCTATTTGGGTAACAGAAATTTCACATCTTCAGTAGTATGAAGGTATGTGCAGCTGTGCCAGTTCTTTCCAGGTTTAGCTCATAAAACAGCCCTTGGAATGGAAAAGCTGTCTCTGCACCCACATAAATAGCTCACCCTGATAAGGTATGTGTGGCTTTATCTGCTCCCTGCATTCTCATTTATCCCTGTCCCGTGTTGACTTCCATTTTCCAGAACAGGGAAAGGAAATTTATTGATACTTCCTCCATAATATATTTTCCAACAAGATCAACATAAACATCAAATTAAGGACACAGGTTGGATAGTACAGGAGAGTACCCATTATTGTCTTTGCTATAGAGGCTCCCTGCCACCCCCTTGCCCCCCCAACCTTTTTGTGATAGCAATAGCAGTGCAGCTCCCCAGGAGCCATCCCAGCTGCGCTGGGGCTGGGGTGTCTGCAGGAAAGTCCTAGTTTCAAAAATACAGCTATTGTTATAGTGAATGGTAAAACTGTGGCATTATGAAAAAGTCCTGATGTCACCAGCTGTGACTACTACAGTCTCAGGTAAAGGGCAGGGTCGTCCCACTGCCCTTCACAGCTGGACCTTGAAGGCTGCAACGTTCCCTTCTCTTCAGCTCTGCTGAAGTACTAACTGTTCCTGCCAACCTTGGAACAGCTGGTGCTTCAGTTGTACATGCCCCGCCATGTACCCAGGGACAGGAATGGGAACTACCTTCTCTCACTGACTCTTGAGAGCTACCCTATCACCCGCTGCTGAGTTTCCAAATAAACATGACTGACTATCCTACAGCTCCAGGATGAGTTGCCACAGGCACCCACGGTCCTCTGGCAAAAAGCACGGCTATGGTCTGTCTGTGGATGGGACATGAACAGTTTCTTCTGCCACCACCCCAGTCTCCTTGCCCTTCTCTGGACATGCCCATCTGATGCCTTATGCTGCACGCTCTGGAACAGAGACCATTCTCTCAAGCAAAGCACTGGGGCTAGCAACAAGTGACAATGAGCAAGCAGTGTGCTCTTGTGGCCAGGAAGGCCAACGGAATCCTGGGCTGCATAGGGAAGAGTGTGGCTAGTAGGTTGAGGGAAGTCATTCTCCCCCTCTACTCTGCACTGGTGAGGCCACAACTGGAATACTGCATCCAGCTCTGGGCTCCCCAATTCAAGAGGGACAGGGAGCTACTGGAGAGAGTCCAGCAAAGAGCAACGAAGATGATTCAAGGGTTGGAGCATCTCCCTTATGAAAAAAAGCTGAGAGAACTGGGGCTCTTTAGTCTGGAGAAGAGAAGGCTGAGGGGAGACCTTATCAATGCCTACAAGTATCTAAAGGGTGGTTTGAAGGAGGAGGGAGTCAGACTCTTTTCAGTGATTGCCAGTGAGAGGACAAGTGGTAACAGGCACAAGTTGGAACATAGAGGTTCCACTCAAATATGAGAAAAAACTTCTTCACAGTGAAGGTGACAGAGCCCTGGAACAGGCTGCCCAGGGAGGGTGTAGAGTCCCCTTCTTTGGAGATTTTCAAGACCCGCCTGGATGCAGTCCTGAGTAACATGCTCTAGTTCTGGGCAATTGTGCTTTGGCAGGGGAGTTGGACTAGATGATCTCTATGGTCCCTTCCAACTCTAAAAAAAAATTCAGTGAAATTCAGTGAAATTATCACAACAGACTTATTTTTTGGAGCAACGAGCAGATACCCAAACACCTGATACTTTATGTTAAAAACAGGCTGTGAGTAGTTACTACCTGCCCCAGGGCTGCCAGCAGGGATGGCAGAGTTCAGCCAAACTGGGAGGAACAGGCACATGCACCTGTACAAGCCCCCATTTAAATTTGTGAAGGTTTTTTTTTTTTTTTTCCCTACATAAAAAGCCAAAGAGAAGATGCAGAACCTGTTATGTCAAAGACCTTCAGCTCCCTGCCAGGGTGCAGGGCTGCCTCTCAAGGTAGGGCTGATGCCAACAGGAGGGCTGCAATACCAGCACAACTGGAGCAACTGGAGGAGTAGAGCCCTGCCGAGGCAGGAATAAGGGCTGTTATCAGAGCTATGGGGCTTGCTATCAGGCAAGAAGATCACATTTTTGTCTCAGCACCTGTGACATCAGCCTGGCTCCTGGAGCAACCAGGTGAATGCTTGCATGTCATGACCCAGGGCTAATCAGACTTGCAAACAAAACAAGGCCTGGGATCTAGGCCACCGGAAGTGTTTGTCCTCTGCAATAGAACATCGTGGTGATCTTCCAAACAAATTTGTTGTTCTATTGAGTTTTTTCAGCCTCTCCCGGAATCATGATTTGACCTTATATTATTTATATAGTTTAAGCCCCTCTAGTATGTATATTTTTAGGAAGGTAGAAGGTGAGGTCTCTCCTAAGCACTACAGTCCAGGAGCTGGGGCTTTACAGAAAACCCACAGCAAGAATCAGAGCCTGGTGGCAGAAGCCTCAAAGCTGAACCCATATCTGAAGGGAGCCTACAGGAGAGCTGGAGAAGGACTCTTTGCCAGGAAGAGCAGTGACAGAACAAGGGGCAACGGTTTTAAATTGGAAGAGAAGAGATTTAGACTAGATACCAGAAAGAAATTCTCTACCGTGAGGGTGGTGAGACACTGGAACTGGTTGCCCAGAGAAGCTGTGGATGCCCCATCCCTGGAGGGGTTCAAGGCCAGGCTGGATGGGGCTTGGAGCAACCTGCTCTAGTGGTTGGAACTAGATGATCTTTAAGGTCCCTTCCAACTCTAACCATTCTATGAACTGCGCTGGAGAGACACGGTACCACTGATAGAACCACCCGGTCTGTGGCAGCATCCAGTGTCCATCGGTGGTACTGCAATCCCCACACCACCACCTCCCATCGCTCTGCAATTTGTCACAAGAGGAGGAGCAGCATCACCCTGCCAGGCCATGGAGAGACAACACCAAAGCCTGGACCATCCCAGAGGGTCAGCAGGTGCCGGACAGGCCACCAAGATACAAGAGCAAACAGCAGAGCACCCTCAGTAGCAGAAGGTCCTCTGAAACCCTGTCAGGGTAGAGGGGTCTTGCACCAACTCTGCAGCTGTGCTGTGCCATAGCAGCTCAGATGTGAGGACAGGCAGCAGCTTTCTCCTTTGTCACAGTGTTAACAGAGGGGAAGAGCTTCCCAGAGGCAGAGTCCAAACCTCAGCTGGGTTCAGTGAAAAGAGGAGCGAGCGTGTCATGCCTGGAGTCCCACCACAGATGCTAAATCTCCACATTTGCATCCAGCAACAGCGTAACTGAAAAAGCTGTCCCCAAATTCTAGAGGTACAAAGTCCAGCTCATCTCAGCTGCACTTCTCTGCCTTCAAACTTCTTCCTCCAGTGTCTGCAGGAGAGGTGAGCAATGCCCTGGGGAAGACAGCAGTCTTCAAGGAAGTCATTGATTCAAGCTCCCTTTTATCTATTGTACCAAGGGGACATGCTGAGAGCCTGCCCTGTGCCTGAGCTGTTTGGTGAGGGGTGATGGGCTCTGCAGGAGCACAGGAGACCTGCTCAGAGCAGCCTGGCCCGATAGCAGTCTCGGGAGAGGGGGAGAACGGCCGCTGGGAGGGAGAGCCAAGGCACAGGTTACAAACAGAAACAATTTACTAGGACAACTCACAGTGCCAGTGCCTCCTTGCACAGATCTCTGCCAGTGTAAATCATCACAAGAACAGCTGTTGGGCTCAGCAAAAAGAGGCTGATACAGACACCTGTCCTGAAAAGAGGATGGGTGCTGCAATATCAGGAACTTGGGAATCTCAGGCAGGGAAGGGGGAATAACTTTCCTGAAGTTTGTGTACAGCTCTGCTGTTGGCACCTCTAACTTTAAGCCAGATTCCAACAAGTAAAATCAGCTTTTGTGGCTGGGTCGTGCCTCTGCAGAGCACTAGGACCACACGATGCATTTTTGCTCATTTCAGCAGAGCTGATTTGCTCCAAAGGCAAAGAGGACGTTACGGCATCTCTCCAAAATAAGCCGATCCAGCAAGACAGGAGCATCATCCCCAGCCGGAGCTGGTCCAGGTCCCCAGGGCGCCCGGGTGCCGGTCCCGCCGTGTGCCCAGCGGGCACAAGAGGGAGCCCGATGCCCGGGAAGGAGCCGCGTCCCCGCAGCGACACCCGCCCCGACCCGCTCCTCCCGGCGGAGATGCGCTGTGCGGCACTGTCCCCGCCCGGGTGACCTCCTGCAGCCCCTCCTAGCTCCTTTTTAATGGATCATCGTCATCATCACCACCACCACCAGACAAATTTGGAGCTTCGGCTTGCCGGCTGTAAGTGTGAACAATGATTAAGGGTATTGTCCAGAAACGGAGGATGACAGAAGGATGTGTTTGCAGGGCAGGGCCCAGGCAGCTGATGGTTTTGTCACAGGTGACTCCACAAAGTCATCCTCCTACAGAAAGGCACTATGTTCTTGGGAAGACTGCCAGAAGTGTCACAGCCAGCCCTTGCCACGATACTGCTGTTTCGGTTGACTCCCAATTAAGCAATTTTAGCTCAGAAAGGGAAGTACTCTATTACACAGCAGCACCATTTTTCTCACATCCCCAGGGAACCACAAGCTAGGTTCTAGGTCCAACTCTGTTACAAGCACTGAAGCTGTTATCTGGGTCCAGGTTGGTCAGGGCATCCCTCCAGGCCCAGCAGAAACTCATTTTTAACCCAGTTTTCAAGATTGAGGCTCTGCCAAAGCCCTTCTCACTCTAGAGGCCAGAGGAGCTACCTTATTGAAGGTGTTGCCCCTCACTGTCCCAAGGGTCTTGCAGCCAAAGAGATGCCTTGAAGCACCATCCTGGAGCTTTAAAACAACCAATTCTTTATGCAGTATCTACCTTTCTATATGGATATATTTTATGCCTCCCCCGGTCTCCCTTTACATATTGTGGTAACCCTTGTCTCCCACATGCATTTTATAAGCTTTCCCCAGCATTTTTAGAGCAGCCTTTAAGACATGAAGGCCAGCCACAATTACTGCAGCTACTCCCATGAGAAGTTCCTAAACCACACAACTTATTTCAGGGAGGAAAAGAAAACTCCAAAAATACCAACCCAAACCAGCAAACAAACACCAAAACTCACACCACAAAGTAAACTCCTCACCTCCTCTTTGCTCCAAGTGAATCAGTGAAACCAGCCAAATCCTTCCCCTGGGCTCCTATTTAAGCCCTTGTGATGGGGATGGGGGGAACTGTTGGTTGATTGCCAGCTTCTGGGAGCCATTTCACCCCAGAGCAGGTTCAGCTGTTCTCTAATCCTTAAAGGACCCAATACACACTGACACCCTCCTGCTGCTTCCTGCAACTATCACCATCTGCATCTTCTCAGCCCCCTGCAATACTCCTACAGTTCTCCCACTCACTCCCTGAACAATCCTTTTCCTTGTCCCCGTAGCTCAGTCTTCCCTCCCATGTTCAGTTCTGGGCCCCTCTCCAATACGAGAAGGGCACTGAAAAGCTGGAGAAAATTTGGTGAAGAGCCACCAAGAGAGTTGGGGGCTGGAGCATTTGCCCTGTGAGGGAGGTGGGAGATGCGGAGGGAGGTGGGCTTGTTCAGCCCAGTGAGAAGAAGGCTTCAGGAGGACGTCAGGGAAGCCTACCAGTTAACAAGCAGGTTACTGAGCAGACCAGATAGAGCCAGGCTCCTCATGGTGGTGCATGGCTTGGAGATGAGGCAGTTGAAAGAAAAGAGGTTGAAACCTGTTACAAGGAAAAATTTCCTTACAGTCAAACCCTGGGACAGGTAGCCCAGGGAGATCATACATTCTCTACTCCTGGAGGTTTTCAATGCTAGACTGGATAAAGCCCTAAGCAACCTGATAGACCTCAGAACTGGCCCCACTGGAGGATGGACCAAAGTCCCTTCCAACCTAACTGAGCCTGCCTTCTCTTAGGGACAAGAGGGTGTACCAGAATGATCACCAAGTCCAGAGCTTCCTCCTCAGCCGTGCTGTGGGAGCCCTGCAGTCAGCACCACCACCCTAAGATCATCCCATGACAGCTAGAAAAGCCTTGTCAAACACTGTGAATATCAAGGGAAAAAAGTAGGACAAAGGATTCAACTGAGTTGTGACAGCGACACATGCCTGTGCTGGGGGAGGAGAAGGAAGTGGTGGAGCACACCAGTTAAATGGGCCAAGAGCCTGGACACAGTAATGTATCAGCTGCATCACCAGCAGAGTGAAGCTGTGGGGTGGAAATACACCCTTCCCCTCTGCCCTGTGCATAGCCTGGTCATGGGAAGGTGCTCAGCTGTGAGCAATGTCTTCTTTTCAGTAAGAGCAACCGTTCACAGATTTATTTCTCCCATTATTTTAACTGCTGAGAGGGACTTTGTGAGATGCGGGAAGCACAGGGCCTTCATTCTGCTGCAAGGGGCAGGTCTCAGCAGTGGCCAAGATGCTGGGGCAGCTCCCACCTCTGTCCTGTAGCTGAGGACCCTTCCTCTCCAGGGAGAGAAAAAAACTCTGAAGATGCTCATGTTATCTAATAGAAGAGAGATGTCAAATTTATCATGACTCACCTTTCAAAGCTGTCAAAAAAATCCCCCAAACCCAACACATCTTAAAAGGTGGAGGACAGAAATGAAAGGAAAAGTAGTGGCTGAAGGTTTGGTTTCTGGTTTGGTACGTGTACAGGGAGGCGGCCAGAGACAGATGGGAGCTCAGTCTGTGGCCACTGCCACACTCCTACTCTGTCCCTGGCATCCATCAGCCCTGCCAGGGAGGTGAACTCTGAAACCAAGAGTGAACGGCCCAGCACCAGCAAAACATCACCCTCATCTCAGTTCACCAGAGTTATGTGCCGGCTCAGCCAGAAGGATGGACCACAACAGAAGCCACTCGCTCGGTGTAGCGCTGCCTCTCTTGACCTCTCCTGGGGATGAAGTTTTGGGAAGTTTCCCCAGTTGTGAGAAATCATCTCCTCAAAGAAGATGGCTCCCATTCTCCATTCCCCCAGCACAGGTGGAGGAGATGGTAGTTGGGTCTGTAGAGGTACAGAGGTGGGTTTATTTGCTGTTTGCACTGAAAGTTTCTGTTCTGTTGTGATCTGTTCTTGTTATATCAGCCTCCAGATTAAAAAGGAATAGATACTGGAATATGCTGTGAGATTTTTGGAGTCACCGAGGGCCATCTCAGGCACAAAGATGTCCTTCTGTCATTAAAAATCTCTTTCCATCTTAAAAATGGGGTCCTTTTGTTCCTGTGCTCTGAATGTGGTGCTGGTCCAGAGCCACTCAATGTAATAAGATCATTGCAGGATAACTCAGGGAGGAGAGGCCATGCAGAGGTCACCCTGCTCCAAGCAGGAGGATTGATGAGGAATGTCCTCCCACTTTCCCTACATGTCCTTTGTGACCACTTGTCTTTGTGCAGGAGATGTTTCCTGCTCCCCTCAGTCTTGTCCACGTTCTGGATGTCTTGCTGTTGAGTTCACTGATGTAACATCTGAATTTAAAACCAAACAAGTGCACTTCCCGTGGCTGTACGACCTGGGACACAGACAGCACTAGTCTGCTTCCAATAAGAGGTGTCAGATTTTGCAAGAATCTAGTAAACTGGAATGGAAACAACATCAGGATCAAAGACAGTTGGTCCAAGAGAAGCTCCAAACCAGCCAATGCGGATTTTTGCCTGCACGGTTCAACCACTGGCTGGCTGCTGCCTGTAAAGGTACCCAATGACAAAGGATTTGCCAGAATTGGCATCACAAATGTGAATTATCAGAAGAGAAGCCAGCGCTAGGCGTGCTGAGCACATTGCTACAGCCTCTCTGTTTAGGCAGCGTGCTCCATTGAGTTCAAAGTGTGGATTGTGGCAGGATAGACAACCACTCAAACAAGGTCCAGAGGTTTAGATGCTCAGCATTTAGGTGCTTGCAAAATATGTTGACCCCTGAGGCTCATGATAAAATCTAAAGCTCCCTTTGAAAGTTAAGTGTTTAACATGAAGGAGCTGGTGTCCCATTGATCTGCTGCCAATGCTTTAACAAGGGGAAGCCACAAGTATTTCCCTGTGTGAATCTTGCACAGTGGATGCGAAGAGACTAAAGAATTCATTTTCTCATGTTTGCACAAAGAAGGATTCTCCAGCCAGCACCAAGAAGAAAGAGGGCAGCAGCTTGAAAAGTGAAGAAAGGAATAAAGCCTATGTGCATTAAAAATTGTAAATAAATACAAATACTTGTGTCTAGAAAATCAAGGTCTCTGTATGATTCAGGCAGAGTTTATCCTAGAGGTGGGGAGAGGAAGCCCACAGCTCTTCTTCTCCGGGGTTGGGTTTTTTTTTTTAATTATTGACACTTCATACAATCTGGTGCTCTTCTAAATATAATTTTATTAGCATGAGAAGCCACTTGGCAGCAGGAAGCTAATGCTGGTGAGTTCACAGTTTTCAAGACAAAGCGTTCTCCTAGAAGGAAGAAGAAAGACTGATTTGGAAAGAAGAGGCTCACGGCTTCTGCCTAAAACCAGCCTCCACCTGCCATCTTCTTGTCGCAGGCTTAAATGGAGCAATATTTCCCAGCCTCAGCTTGTTTGTCTCTGGTTTCCAAAGGAGATGAGGCATATGCAGTCACGCTGTTCACCAGCTCTCCTGTCACCCTCCCACAATAACCTCCCAGAGAGGAAGGAACATCTCTATGGAGGCTGGGTAAAGAATAAAGCCACCCGCTGTCACCCACCCCCCCGGGATGGGGGGAGTTGGGCAGGAGCCCACGAGTGGTTGCGCTTCTTGGCTGCCCAGCAAGTTGTGTGCCAGTTTGTCAGGCGGGACGGGACAGAAGAGCTACGGCTGCTGGGGATGGGAAGACAGATCCCACGGGATCTGGGGGAGCCGCCGCTCCGGCACGGGGAGCACCGCGCTTCCCGGGAGGAGAAGGGCAAGGTAATAGCACAGTAGAGCGAAGCCGCTCGTTAGGCTCTAGCGTGGCTGTATCGAAGCGCTTTTCTGGGTGCTATGGCAAAAGGAATCCAGCCAAAGAATGGTGCTGAGTTTTATTTTATTGAGCAGAGGCGGCGGAGATGAGGGCAAGGGGCTCCCGTCTCCGTGCACAGGCGTCCGCTGCTGACGGGGGCTCGGCTGCTGCTGCTCGGTGACAGTGAGGACTCAGCATTTCCCCAGGTGCTTCAATCTTATCTTCCCTCCGCTCCTCCTGTGGAAGGAGCAAGACAGACTTAGACAAAGCAGTGTAAGACAGTCACAGCACTCGGGGACAAGGAGCTCATCTGTCCAAACAGGACCATTTGCCTGACTCGTGCCAGTGCACCCTGGTGCCTCACAGGGGACACCAAGCCATTTTCTCCTCTCCTTGGTCTTCTCTGTTTTCCCCTAGGATAAGGTAGACTTGAGTATGCACCACATCTTAAGGACTGCTAAGGAAAACCCAGTGTTTTGCAAGCACAGTCTAGGGGTGCTGGCTCCTATTGCGTCTCCTTTAAAAGGTGACAGAGCTCAGGAAAAGGAGAAACTCAGGCTCTTCCTCTGAGATTTTGTGTCCTGTTCCGCAAAGTCCATTCAGACTTTTCAGGAATAGTTTGGCATGGCTCAGCTCCCGCATTCCTCCAGACACTTCTCAGTATCCAGAAGTGTGGGCAGTGAGAGTTGCAGCCTGTGGCGTATAGTGGGGAATGTGCATCGATTTACGGCGTGCAGAAGGTACAGGCAGGATGCAATTGCCTACCGGGCCCCGTGCTGCCTCTCAGCATGGCAACCAGCAGTCTGCAAAGCCTAGAAATGAATTTAAATTAACTTGCATTCACGCGGCTCTGTTCCAAGGAGGAAACATTCTGCTTGGCACAATGCAGGGGCTAGTCCATACAAGAGGAGCTGCCTGGATGCAGGGCCTCCCCTCTGTGAAGAAGATCGTTACATACGTGGAAATGGAGCCAACTCCCTCTGTTATTTCGATCCCCTCTGCTTCCACTTACAGCACTGCCTTGCAGAAGGCGCACTTGTTCCCGTACGTGATGCCATCCGTGCCGCAGTGGGGGTTGGACTCCCTCGTGCAGTACACGCTTCTGTTTACGAACTCTCTACAAATCTGCAAAAGGAATATATTTTAAAAAAAAAGAAAAAAAAAAGACCCAAACCCTTTCAGGACTCCCGTACTCTCTCTTCCGCTTTCCAAACTGGATACAAGGTCACTAATGTAATGTCTTTTCTGACAAGGGTACTGAAGTGGCAGTGATGACACTGCCTATTTACTGAAAGAAAAAGCCCTGTCAGAAAGGAGCAGAAGCAATGTTTCAGGGGAGTTTTTGCCCCATGTGTGAGGAGGGAAACTGTAGTCACCTGGGAGAAATCTTGATCTCCCAAAGACAGAAGTGGATTAGCTTAGGCACGCAGGAGAGGAGTCAGCACTGATGCTCTTTCAAGCATTTGGCTCCGGGTGAGCTCAGTGCTGCATGGCTTCATGCATCTTGCGAAACTGTGCTCTCAGCTCGGCTCTTGCTGAGCTTTCTGTCTTCCCAGAGGAAGGAGGGGAAACCCATAATCTATTGGGAATTTAAAATGGTATCCAGGAAATTTACAGGTATTTTGTCTCTGGACAGATCCCAGGGATGGGCTTCATTTGGGGGTATAAAACACTCTCAATAGTTCCTTTGTTCCATGAGAAGTTTGGACAGTGGAGGAAAGTGGACAAAAGGGGTGCATACAAACACAACCCTCTACAAGCACCCTAGACCTAATCATGGGAAGCATTTGCTAAACCAGCCATCTATTCCCCTGGTCGGCTTGCTAACATGGCCACACATAACATCCCCTGTACAACAGTGGACTCCCCAAAGTGTTGGGTCATCTTGGAAGGACCCACCTGTTCCCAGCAGATATTAAAAACCGTTTACCATACATTTACCAAAACCATTCTTCTAGAAAATACAGATAGAGTAAGCAGAAACAGGTGCACTAACCTCTTCAATGTCTTGACCTTCTACATCTGGAAAAGAAAAGAACAAAAAAACAAACAGAGACTTTACACGTCAGCATTATTTTCTGACAGAGGCTGAACTGAAGTCACAAACCCTTTATGCAAATCCCGGTGAAACATACAGCGGGTTTTTCCCACTCCATCATCCTGCGCGGCGGAGGAGGGGGCAGGAAATACATTATCTGAATTGCTTTTCAGTATTTTGCCTTTTTGAAAAATGTTACTAAAATACCATGTAATCAGTCATTCAGCTGCTAACTGCACCTCAGACACATAACCCAATCTCCTGGAAGGCAGCCACTCCCGGGGAAGAGAGCTGCCGTATCGGATCTGGAGCTGCGCTCAACAGAGATTTTAAAGCTATATTGACTTTTAAGAGATTTTAAAGCTATATTGACTTTTAAGGCTTTTAGGCTCCTGCACCTCTGAACAATGAAAATGGCTGGTACTGCTAACAAGGGTATGCTGTGGAGAAGGAGATCCTGTGACCAGCTTGACAAGCCATTCTCAGCACAGCCCAGAGACTCTCCCAGAACAACTTCATCCTGAGCAAGATACAAAGAAGCGTCGTGGGGTGATAAAGAGCAGGACAGGCAGTGCCGGTCAGTAAAAGTGGAAAAAATCCCCGCTGTAACCACTGGCTTGAAGATAATCAGTCCATCCTCTTGTATATTTCTTCACTGCAAAGATTGCAGTCAGGCGTGTAGGTTGAGTCAGAGCTGCAGGACAGGGCGACCCTGCGATGTCTCTAAGGGGGAGCCTGACACTCAAGGGTGGATTGAATGCAGATTTGCAGAATCTGGGTCACAACACACTGGGAAAAATACCCAGCATCTCACAGAGCAACGGGGCAGCAGATGTTGGGAGGGGAGGCAGTACCTGCTGGGTCAGTGGGATCTCCGGCTGTGATGCTGCTCAGGTGGTTCTGGGCAGGAGGGAACCTGGGGCAGGAGATAGCAGGACCTTGTCCCACACTCATCGCCTCCCCCACATTGGAAATCCCACCCAAGCCTCAGTCAACTGGACCATCGCTCATCAACCCACCCTACTTCTTCTGCCAATTGCATCACCCTTCGGTGTTCTAGCCCCGGCGCTGGTGTATTTATCATGTCCTCAGGTTAGGCTGGGCTGCCTTAACTGTAAAGTCACTATTAAGGCTGTCTGCGTATTATTTACAAAATAGCTCATTCCATAGCTTTTATAAATATTACATGCAGCTACGCAAGACTTTGTGATGATGCCTCTTGACATTTGTTTATTTTATAGGAGATCACAGAGCTTGCTGCTATTCTGCCTGGCCTTGGAAGGAAGCTTCAGCACTCTGACGGAACCCAGTCCCAATTAAGACTCAATTAGAGACAGATGAATATTTCATAATGAATAATGTGTACAAAGTAATTCACCTCTTTTCTCCATGCACAGCTTGCAATTTTCTCAAGTGAATTCTTTATTCAAATTATTCACAGAAAAACAAGTATAAATAATTCTTGTTCTGCATGTTCTTCAGTAACTGTCACCACAAACCTTCCAGAGCTGGGTCAGCTGGACACAAGCAATTGATAACACTGACATGACCTATATGTTCAAAAATCATCACTCAGCTTCCCCAGATCATCAGAGAGATATGTAAATCTCCAGATAAATAAATGCTGGATCCTTTTAATTTGCCCTCTTTGTTCTGACTCCTTGAGGACATTTGAATTTAATTTTCAAGCTTTTCTCTGCAACATAAATGAAAGCTGAAACTTTCATCTAATTATGTTTCCACATCTCCAAGGAAAACACCAAATACCAAGATGCTTAGGATCAAAACAGGAGCTGATGACCCTGAGGTGAATGAGTTTCTTCTCTAACTGGTTCAGCAAAACTCTCCAGCGAACATTTCTACCGAAAAATCATAATTACGCGCTGCTTTGGTACATTTGCTGAAAGAGCTGCTTAGAATTTGCTCGCTCTGTCTCCCAGTGACACCTCCGCTGCGTTATTCACTGCGGAGGCACACGAGGAGTGGAAATATGTCATACGAGTGAGCAAGTCCCACAGACATTTTCTACTTGCTCAGCTTTATCTTCAAGCCTGTCATCCGCTGATCAAGACTCTCTGAAGTTTGCTGTTGTCAAGAAAGATTGGGGTTTGGGTTTCTTTTTTTTTTTTTTTTTCTTTTCTAGGCTAGGGAAAAGATCACTTACCCGAGAAGAAAGAGAGCAGCAGGAGACTGAGAAGCACTAAGGCACCTGTTGCCTTCATGCTGCAGGTAGGTCTTTAGTCCAAGCCAAGTGATCTGCGCAGGAGGTGTCGTCTCAGCACCAGAGCCCACAGTGCACACTCAGACCTGCCTTTCTGTGTATTTATGCGCCCATCCGTAGCTGTCCTCATTCCCCACCTTAATTGTGAGAACTTCTCCACTTCATTTCTAAAGCCATTATTGGTCCTGGCCATGTTTATGGTGCTTTAGGAATGCTGCCCTGTCCACATCAAACCTAGAAAGGGCTAATTATATGAGTGATAGACTCGGGCTTGTAATATCTTTTTTTTTTTTCTAAATAGTCACAGGATTCTCACAAGGGTGAATTTTCAAAGCGGTGATTCATCAGGGAAGCTGGTAATTTTCATTCTCTGGGCCCTTGCTGAATGCCAGCTCCAAGGCTTTGAGTGCGGCGTGATGACACTCACTAGACGTTACGAAATAAATCACAGCATGAGAATATGTTGTCTGTGAAACCAATTATACGTTGTTCCCTGGCTATTTTTGAGGATGGTTCTAAATCTGTTGGGTTGGGGTGGAGGAGCGCTCCGGTGTGACATGCTCTCATAGCTGTGTGCACAGTCCCAGATAGGACTGCTGACTCTCCTCCCTGAACTATTTAAACTCTAGCTGTCAATGTTTTCCAGTTTTGTCGTGTTCACAAACATATGTTAGGGCTCTGCTCCCACAGCAAGTGCCAATGAAGGGAATTTGATGGGGAATCGGGAGACCTGAGCTCTATTTCCAGCTGAGTCTGTGCAAGGATTTGTCTTCAGCTGCACCATTTCCAAAATATCTGTTCAGGTAAGAATAATAAAATTTTAGCCCATTTTCCGAAGGAGACAAGGCTTATGAGAACACCATGTGTAGATATATCTGGTTATTAGTTCCCCCTGTAAATTTTGAATCTACTAGTTCTATCCAAATTTGACATAGGAATGAAAAAAATAAATTAAAATAAACCCAAACATTTTTATACATTTTTCTAGCAACAGAGAAAAGATCCTACTAACGTCCTCATCCGGTGAGGGAGAGGGTTTCTGCAGGAGAGCAATGTTATGAAGTCCCCGCATCTGCGCAAGCATTACAGCTTGCCAGACACCTTAAAATCCACACAGCAGAGAAACCATGACTGACAGGTGAATTCTCAGATGTCTATTAAGGGTGAGCTCACAACACAGCCTCTCATGTAATTTAGTTATCAAGTCAGTCAGCCACAGCGCCGTTCAAAATCACGCTTAGTTCTGCCACTCGCAGCACTACTTGTTTGCCTTTTCTGGTTTCATACGTCACTGCTCACGACCACAGCCTTAATGTCTCCCTCCTTTATCTACCCGCACGTTTCGGTTGGTGCAGCAAAACTGACTGGCTCAAGCCTTCACAAACGCACCGCAGGGACCAATCCCTTCCGGGCTGAGGAGAGGAAGAGGCTAAATTACCAACCACATCATTATCATCATTACCCCTTTCCACTTCTTTATCACATCTGAAACAGGCCACTTACCGGCCGAGGTAAGGAAATCCTTCTGTCCCTCTGACTTCTCCAAAAATCAGGGATAGAAGAAGGGCACCTGGACCTCACTTCTCAGTCTAATGGGTGTAGCTGGGCAGAGTCTTGTTGGTCTCAAGCCGAGTACTTACCTGTGCTGGACCAGTCTTCAGTCTTATGTGATACAAACCTTCCCCTCTTCTGAAGAGTTCTTGCTCTGAGGCTCTCAAGGCATCTAGAATAAATCCATATACACAGTACTTGCCATTTGCTGTAGGTGAGCAGCTCTTCTATGGGCTTTTCCAAAGCCTCTTGATCTCCTAAGCAAGTATCTGGCTTCCTCAGGCAGAAACTACTCCTGCAGAGGAGGCTCACTGTAAGAACTTGTTGTTTAAGACAATTTCCTGCTATGGCCAAAACTCCACTAGTCTGTGGCCACTCTATAAAGCCAACAAGAAATTATAGCAGAGCTTGGTCCTGTGCTGACAGGTCTCTCTTCACATCTACTAGCTACTTAGACTGTTCCTTAATTATTTTTCACACACACACATAAGCAGCGAAAACTCTCATGACCTTCCAGTTTGTCTTTTCTTAAGAGCAGGCACAAAGGCATGATGTGATTTATACTGCCTGCACTAACAGAAAAAAACCCTGAAAACTAGAAGTTCCAATCTTCTTCCTAGGACAGAAAATTGGTCTGTGCTAGTACCAGGGGAAGGACAAGACTCTTATCTTCTGCTGGGAAGGACCTACAAAATTCCTGGTGAATAAATTATCAACTTCAGGAAACAAGATCCAAAGAAAAAGCTTGGAAGTCAGAGATTTTGTCCTAAATATCAGCCTTAGCAGCAGATATGTTGCTACATAACAAGAGAATGGGAGGTGAAGAAAGGAAGAGGAAGGGAGTGTGTGAGCCATGTGACTTGGGACTTTTTGCCTGTGCTGCTTGCATATTAACTCCTTGACTCACACAAAAAGATGGCACATTATCATGAACATACATATATATCATTGCTCCTCCGGTGCACTCTTTAGGCTACCACAAAGATGTTATCTCCATACCTTTTTTTCAAGATAGAAACCATCTTGGAGCTACCAGCACATCTTCTGGGCCTTCTTTCCTAGGGCTAGAAAATCCAAGGCCTTTTCCGATAGGGTCTGCTCTCCTACCTCTGCCTCAGATACCCCAGGTACAACTTTTCATGTCTCTTCTCCAAGAAGCTGAAAACCCGAGCCCCGTCTAATTTCTCCTTGGGTCCTCATTAGGCTCATTACCGCCTTGCCTAGCCTGCTGCAATTTTCTGCTGATCAACACAGCCTCGATGGACACACCCTTCAAGGAACCAGCAGTTTCTAATTTTCTTCCCTATGAGATAGCCTCCTCCCTTTGCCATAAGCCTCCTTTTTATAAGGCCCTGCCCCTTGCCCAAGTGGAGCTGACCATGGCCACCTTTCTCTTCCACACTTCTCCAGGGCCATCCCCCTGTGTCAGGGCCCCTAAAAGAACCAGTTCCTCCAACACTCAGTGCTGTTACAAAGACAAATCCATTTATGCTTTATAAGACACCAAAATTAGGGAAGTGGTAGTATTTTATAGCAGTGTGGATTCTCTTCTGATGGTTTGGTATGGAGTGACATACTCTCGTGAGGGGTTGGGCTGGTGTGTGATTGGTGTTAAGCTTTGCTCTTTATTGTGGTTTATTTCACAGCTTCTCCCGCCTAACAGATAAGTACCAAAAAGCCTGAAGGCCATTACCCCTGCCCTGAAAAAAATCCCCAAAAACCAGTCCACGGCAAAGAGAGTGGCTGCATTTCATTTATTGATCAATCAAAGCAGAGAGCAATGCGTGGTAGTCGAGGGAACAGGGAAGAGCATGTTTGATTGCAGGATTTGTAAGGGAAAAATCAGGACGACGGGCATGGCTCCGGCGCTTAGCACGCACCACGGTGTCTGACGAACAGACCTCCCCGGCTCATCCTGAAGAGAAACAGGGAGACCAAAATTACAGTCATGGATCTCAGTTGTATAGTCTAACTCTACCCAAATAAGCCAATGCTCTTGTGCTCTCCGAGTTATAAAGTACTTCGCTTAATGCTTCCCTTCTTTCCTGATTCTCCAGGTTACACGCTGTCTCAAGTGAAAGAGTTTTGGGACAAACCCCATAATTTTGGACACCACCTATGTCACAGTTTAAATCACCCTGGCAGGGAGGGAGTCAGCAGTGCTATGAGCCTGCAAACGGGGATCTGGATTTAATTGCAAGGGAAGGAGAAGACTCACTCAGGCTTAAGATCTGCAGTGACTGGGAGGTGACAGAGGAGTGAGTGTCCAGAGAGGAACGCGGGGCAGGGATGGATTTACTGAGGGGTTAACGGGATCTCTGGGGCTTCCACACCAGCTACCACCATTGCATGTGTGCTCTGGCTCCTCTGGTTTCACAGCCACATGGTGAGCTCCATACTTACGAAAAAGCATTGCAGAAGTGGCACTTGTTTCCATAAGTTCTGCCATCAGAGCCGCAAATGGGGTCATAGTTGGAGGTGCAGAGGAGGTTGCCACCCTTCTGTTGGCTGCAGTCAATATTCTAATAAGGGAGCAACAACAGGTTTTAAAGCTTTTGTTCCCTGTACTTTCCTACATAAGTGCTTTTTGTTTATTTAACGTTTATGATATGGCAAAGCATAAAAGCACTTTTCAGGTGCAGATCTCTGTTGTTCTAGCAACTCTGAGAAAGTGTTTTCCTGGAGCAGCCTGAAGCTGGGAGCAGTTGAGGGGGGGCGTGAAATCTTATAAATACTATTATAAATAGTGAAATGACCATGCTGGTATTTCCAGGCTGGCCCTCAAACTGGCGGTTCTGCTCCAGTTCAGCAGACTAGCAGAGGCAAGCGTCCAGAAAGTGGATGGTCGCAAGCCACACTGTAGAAAGTACTCCCACCTGAGGAATCACCACTACTGATAGTGCTGGTAGGATATGACTCTCCTGCCGAAGAGATGAGGCAGCATCTCTTGCTTACCCCCTTACCCCGTAATTGAAAGTTTCGGCACCCATGACTGCTGTGTTCCCAGGTCAGAGAGGGAACTGCATATGAGAGTCATAGATTTGGTTCAGTACCCTTTGACCCTGACATATAACAACTATTTTCCTCAAATCCTATTTCCAGGCCAAATGCACCAGGACGGTGCAGGTGTTTCTATTATTTAGTTGTTTTCCCGTGAATTTGTGTTGTAAAATAGATTGTAACTGCAGTGAAGAACGCAGACTTACCTCCATTTGCTGGTTGCACGCTCCCATATTGCGCAGGTTAACGTCCAGTCCATTGCTTTGGGAAGAAAGCGAGTTGAGAATGAATGAGCACAGATTTCATGAGTCAAACTACGTAGTTACGCTCTAAATACCAACAGAGCATCTACTGATCCAGAAACCGCTCCCATGACCCAGCCCCTTCACTTACGCCACAGAGGTGCAGAAGTGGCACTTGTTTCTGTAGGTAACTCCATTGGTGCCGCAGATGGGTAAGTATTCCAGGCCGCAGGGGATGGCAGCACCATTGATTGATCTCAGGAAGCCAGTACAGTCGAGCTGAAACAGTCACAGAACAACGTTTTGATCTCTGCTCCCCTTTGCACCAGTCCCATGCAATGGAACATGGCCCAAGAGACATCTCCTCTCCTCCCCAGAGCTGGAAGGGGAGAGGAGCTTCCAGCCCCAGCGTGGTGGAGTTAGAGGAGCATGAACAGTTGAAATCCTGCACATGGGTGCGGTGTGATCCTGGAGTATCTGTTTTTTCCTGTCCTGAAATGGGCTTCATCCCTATTCTCTTGGGGGTTTTCACGGTGAACACCACCATGAAGGGTCGTCGCCTAAAATGCTTTATGCGGCAGCAACATTTACTGTGGAATGTCAATGCTGCTTGAAAATGGAGTTTACGCTCACCTCCGTGTTTCTGCAATTACTCTGAGTGTACTGAAATAGAAGTCGTTGTATTACATTAAATTGCACAGCCAGAGTGTTTCTTTACTTTCTCTCTCTAAACTAAAAATAGAGATACTTCTCCACTTCACAGTAGCTGCATATATTGATAAACAAACTTTATGACAAATGTTCTGATAGATCATTTTTTCTATTACAAAATTACGATTTAGTCAAAATCCAAACTTCCTCTGGGGATTTCTTAGCTTCAACAAAGCTCTAAGTCTAAGTCTAAAGAGAAGTGTTTTGATAATGCTGAAGCATTATTGAAATCAAAAGTTTCCATTCTTAAGTCTGGTGTTATACACAAGATAACATTTTAAAACTCATTGATTTTTACTGTTCAAACAAAATTTAAATTAAATTCTTGCAAATCTGAAATTCTTCGATTTTGTTCAATTTCTGACCATTTGAAATTACATGGTTTTAATACAGAATTAATCCTAGGTGGGCTTTCTGCCTAACTCTCTGCCACCATTTCATCCACCGCTGCTCAGCGCAGCAGGAGAAGGAACCCATCTCAGACCTTACCTTAACGCATTTTCCATCGTGCTTCTTGTCAAGGGCTTGGTTACGGCTGGAGGGAGAGAGATGGAGAAGGAGAAGCAAAGGAAGGATTAATCTGTTGATACCATGCAGTCACCTCACTCATTAAGTCTCTCCACTCGTAAAGCCCCAGTAATTAATCAGATTCAGGAGCTTTGACACAGAAGATCACAGGCATTAGGGAAGACAGAAATTTGTGAAAAATCTAGTCCACCCTATGATTAGTCAGAACCCCAAAGGCTTTTTTTCTGCTGCTTGAACTGACATTGTAGGTAATCGGGAGACCTTATACTCACAATAAGTCCTTGCAGAGGGAGCACTCGTTGGGGTAGGTCACGCCGTTGGTGCCACAGACGGGTTCGTAGTTGCGGGGACAGGCAACAGTCATTGTTTTTCCAGAAAACTGGTATGCGCCGCAGGAGGCCTGTTAAAGAAGACTTGTTAGGTGCCCGAGTGGAGAGAAGGGTGTGCTGGTGTTGATGTTTTCACTGTGTTGGGAGACTATGGTTGGTCATTTTTTCACTCTACAATTCCTCCATGGTGAAGAAGAGAGGGAACAAAATATGTTTCTTACAGCATTCAAAAGCACCTTCTTGCTATTAAGACTTTCAGTACTTTTGGCAAGCACTGCAGGGAAAATGATCGTTCCTCAGGGAATCAAGACAGGGCAGATATTTAGGCAGTTATTCAATAGTTGTATAGATTTTCTGCTGGCACTCTGCGCTGTGCTGACTCTCACTCTACATTATTAAATGCTGTCTTTTTTATCATCAACATGGTAAGTTATCTTTCTCTGACAAAGGTGTTTTCTTTTTTTGGGGGGGAAGGAGGTGGTATAATATTTAGGGGGGCTTTTCCTTCTTCCTTTCTTACTCAGTCTCCTTTTTTCTCCCTCAAACCTTTCCTGGGGTACAGCATGAGTATAAATTATTCATCTAGACTTAGGAATCAAGACAAAATGACAAAGATATACTACTCACCCGTCGTTGAGCAGTAACGAGACCTACAATAAAAAAAAACCACAAACCAGAGATTATAAAATGTAAAAATTATACAACGTCCTTGACCAAAATTCATCTGGAATCATCGATTTCCCAACAGAATAACCAAATACACTGTCTCATTACTGAGAAGTGATTGTTTTCCCAAATATTCCATTTACTCCAAGTAAATAAGACATTATATGCTAAGATTAAAAAAATCGACTATCTGTGAAACCAGAAATTTTGACTCACTAGAGAAGAAATAGGACATAAACTTTTCTCCTTATGTAGCACTATTATCCCCACTAAATGTCCTAAGTTTAAATCAGACAAGTGCACCCTACCAATCTATAGCATTTATCTGCACAAGGATAAAGTTAATTAAAAGAGAGCTTGCGTATTACTAAATCATCACTTCTTCAAAAAGCTGATCTCTCCTTGAAAATGCATATATAAAGGCAAAGGTTCAGGAGAACTAGAGATACTAGCATAGACTGTAACAAAAACAACTTACCAGAAAGGCAGCTGAGGAGCATAAGCCCAAGAAGGGCAACGCTTCCTGTGGTCTTCATAGTGGAGATGGTTGGATTGTCTGTTACTTGCAGATCTGTTGCTGTTGAGGTCAGTAGATGGTTTTCAGCCTTCCCTTGCCACACTATATATATACATCTCCCTGACCTTGTGAAGTCATTCCATAAAGCAATTATTTGCTCTGTAAACTAGGAAAATTGTATTGATTATTGAGTTGAGCTCTAAAGAATACTTGTTTGTTAGAGAGATGCCCAGAAGAATTAAACAAAAATGTGAGTTACACCCAGTTCGTTAACAAAGGCGCCCTGCTGTACAATGAGTGATTTGTACTTTTCAAACAAGAGCACTGTCTCAATCCTAGGTGTTGTGAAATTATGTATGGAAGTTGGTAAAGCAAAAAAAGGCCATTTGTTGAAAGTCTTTGAACTTGTGCCCACCACATTCCATACACTAGACAGTATCTGGACTCCAGGAGAGTTGCATGGTACACCAGGGTGGAGGGACAGCAGCATGGGACACTCTAAGCTTTTACAGACAAAAAATCTGGGGTTTGGCAGGCATCAGTGCACTTTAAAGATGCTGAGGGCTCAATGTAGAGCTCTTTTCTGCTACATTGGATTTGTCACTAACAGGAAAGAAACAGTCATCACAACAGGAAAGCATTACCTAAAACTTGGGAAGTTTATAAGACATTTCTATGTAGGAGCAAGAGTTATTCACCTGTTGGCAACAGGCATGAGTCTGATTAAGAAATAACGAGAATAAGTAGCCATAAAACTGGACTGGGGTAATGTTTCCTCTTAATGGCAAGTCAGTGGTATTCCGTGCAGGTGAAATCGGCTTCTTAATACCAAAGACATTAAAGAAAAATTTGCAGCAGCTGCAAACAGAAATTGAGTCTTTAGGCTCCCCCTCCCCCCTCTATTATATGGCATTAAATTTAGAGTGTCAGCTGAAAGTTGTCTTTTAGGGAAGATAAGTGAAGAATAATGTGCTAGGCTTTGTTAAGTGGGTCGACCCTGTCGCAAGTGTATGGAAAAACAAACAAGGAATATTGCATAAAATAATACATTTTTGATTTCAGGTACTCACGGAAGGAAGTGAGGGACGGAACATGTTTGTGCTTTAGAAGAAGCTTGATTCATACATGCGTCTTAAAGGCAACCTGAGTTTTAAAAGAAAATCAGAATTGTTTTTCTTATTATCCTGGGAGACGTTCAAGTCTTGGCATGGGCAGATAAATCATAAAAACGTAGCTGAAAGTGTAAGGGAACTGCAGTCACAGAATGAAGCTTGCAGGATTTAGCCCATTCATATCAATGAAATCATTTTCCTGAAAAATAAATGAGTAATGCCATTTGGATCTCATTCACAAATATCAGAAGTTGAAGGGTTCCTTTGAAAGCTGTTCCTGTTGTATTCTTAGCATCCTGAATGACTTGACTTTTAGATTCCTTGAACTGATTGTGAGCATATTTGGAAGGGAATCAGTAATCGCAGACGCATTACTATTGATTATTCTCCAGGGCCAAGAACACCAAGGCCTGAAAACAAGGTTTCCTTAGAACTTGCACCAGCCGCTGGTGGAGGTAGCACTTGCTGGCTCTATGGTGGTTAGTGGGGCTGCAGGAACACAGTCTGTCTCCTCTCCAGCCCTGCGACCTAAGCTTCTCCATCCATATTCACCTCCAGAGCTCAGATCCCCAGTTACCAGACGCTGTGCCACTTCTCTGCTTGTCTCTCCTGCCAGGCTGAAATCACAATGGTCACTCAGGAGCTGTTGTGAATGGCAGGGAATCTGCTAGGGAGCAGCATTATTCCTATGTATGGCCAACACCTGACCTTTGATTAATCAGATCCACTGGGGAGATCCTCCTCTCATCCCCATGCTGCTTCTGAGGGTCTGGCTAGCTAACCAAGACTGCTCCATAAGCAGCTTTTTTCCTCCAGTAATCCCTGCCGCCTTACGGGGCAGCAGGGAGAAAGAAGAGAAACAAGGAAAGAGTCTTGCTACAGGGTCTATGGGAAAGGATGGAAGATAATTGGTAGCAGCCAGGGCAGGGCAGTGAGAGCTGCTGGGCTAGGTGTGACCTGGGATTGCACAAGGAGCTCCATTAATAAGAAACAGAGGGAATGGGACAGAAATAATTGCTGGGCAGCAGGTGGGTTGGAAACAGGCATTGGGAGCAGTAAAAAACAACTGTCTCCATGCATTTGGAAGAGCAAGCTTCGGGAAATGTCATGCACATGTTACAAATGGGAAGGGCAAAATGAACTCACCTGCACCCACCCCACCCACCCCACCCCGTGATATTCAGGAGTCTCAGAGTCACTTTACTGTAACAGTAACTAACAGTAACTTTAAGCATAGGATTTTTTTAACTTTTCTACAGATATGAGAGCCACAGAAAAGTTTAAACAAATCTCTTCCTTCTATTTCAACTTCTTAGAGGGCAAGCTTTCAGGAAGGTTATGGCCATGTGAGTGGGATAAACATTGGTAGTCATATGATGGATCCTCTTGTGTTAAGGTAAATTTCCAATAACTCTGGAAATTCTACCCAGTTTCTAACCCAGCATTATTTCTTCCCATAACAGTAATACTTTCCTGGGAATCTTTTCCTCCAGTCTTGAGATTCTCTATCTCAAGCAAGTCCATAACCTTCCATGACTTAAAAAACTCATCATTTATTTCCCTTGCTTTAGTTTAAAACATGTCACAGACTTCATCTAGTTACAAAGAGAAATGATGTTTTTTAATTTGCAGGGAAAAAAAAAAAAAGATGGATATGTGCGTGCAAGACCACGTGTTGTTATTCCAGCAGCACTATCATTGTCCTTGCTCCCATGTCCTGCTGTCACGCACTACAGTGTAATCAAGAATAAAGTGGTACTAAGCTCCAGTCTCTACGCTACTGTAGAGACAAATGCAAAATGCATTTCTTTGCCTGGGACTAGCGATGTGGCACACCTTCATGAAGGAGCTCCCAAACCAGGCTGCTGTTCCCAGACCTCTGCACAGGGGGGCAGAGCTGGATCTTTTATGAGAACGCGAATTCAATTTGCAGCCAGCAAAGCCCCTGCTCTAAGCCGGGCGCATGGAATATTTCTCCTTGCAGCTCAGCTATCTCATTGCTGCCTGCATATCTCCAGTCGTTTAAGCATAGATGATATCACAGGCAAGAGTGTCTGGAATAATTTGACTGTCTGGGAGCCGCATACTAACAGCAAAGGGCTGAGGATCTGGCCCCACACATCCAAATCCCTCAGCAAGACTTCAGCTCTGAAAATAGAGCAATAGCTCTGACACAGCCAGCCCCCAAAAACAACACCTCCAAGTAATTTTCTTTTAAAACATCATTTTGTTTTTCTCCGCATCGAGAAAGAACGTAGTAACAAACCATTTATCCTGAATGAAGCCTCAGAGAGAAACCCCATTATCAGAAAGGTCTAGACTGGCCTGAGGTATATTTTGGCCAGAAACAAGTAAAACAATACACTAAAACAGAAGCACTGATATAAAATCGTGCAGAACAAAATAACTATATGCAATGTGTTAATCAGGTTGTGGGGTAATTGAATGGCATTTCCTAAATTCATAAACATCAGATAATGACATAAAGTGCCGAGGTACTGCTTAAAGAATCGTACCATAAAATACCTCAGCAGGCAGACAAGGTTTCCTGCCTTGAATTTCCTGGAGGGAGAGTTAGATTAGTAATAGTGAGAGGATTTTGTGGTGTTGTGGCATGATTTTATTGAGCAGCAACAAAAAAAATATATTTCCAATGAGGTGCCCGTAAAAGAGGACTGTGTTCCTCTCCATCCTAAGGAGCTGCCACCGACCCCCCCTGGGGCATGGGGTCTGGGGTTCCTCTGGGGTCCTCTTCTGCCCTCAATTACTCTGAATAGCTCTGCGTCAGGGTGGAAGATTGGTCCCCATTTATTTCTACTCACAGTTTCCCCTCAATTGCCTGGTGGACATTCCTGTTTAGCGGACATGGCCCCTGGAAGGTGCCTTCTGAAGGACCACAGGGATCTTGAGGGCAATCAGGAGCTCTCCTTGTCTCCAAAGCATCATGGCTCCTGGGGACCATCCTCATCCTCCCTGCTGCTCCCCATGAAAGAAAATAAGTGCTGAAGCCAGTGTTCTCTTACCCCCACCTCCCCCACGCAGTGGAGGGGGACAAGAAGGAGCATGCAGCCCCACACACCCCTCACACCCTCTCCCAGAGCCTCAGTTTGTCTTGGTCCTAAGAAAGTGCATATGAGACCAAAATGCCTTCCTGTACACAGACCTCCTTCTCACAGGAGGGACATTCCAGCCCCAGGAAGGGACTTGGCACTAACGGGTTGCAGAGAGTCATGTCTTTTGGAAATAAATTGTCTCCCTTCAGAGAGCTGCTCTCTCCAGTGTCTGGAAAGTGACACATTGTCACTTAAGATCATTAACTATTTGACTGTGAGACTGCTGCCCGTACAGCACGCCACACTGCCAGCGCTTCGCTGTTAATGAATAATAAATTAACGCTGTGACTCTGAGCCCTTCCTTTCATCAGCCAAGATTTCCAGAGGCCGAAGAAGCTCAAAGGATCCTCTACGAGCGACAGCCGACGTAATTACCTACAAGCAGCAGCTAAGTGGTGGGTGAGGTGCAGAAACGGGCTGCCTTAGTGATTGCTACAAGTTCTCTGAACATCACACCTGTTAGGACTGACTGCCCACTGGTTTTCTGCAACTCCCCACACCGATCAATGTTGCAGACACGAACATGGGCAGCCAGGTATCTGCCTGCCCAGAGAAAACATCCTGTCCCCTTGCTCCAGGAGGCAGAGTGGATTGCAAAAGGGATCCTCTCACCCAAAGATGTGTTTCCAACCCTGCTTGCAAGGGGAAGAGATGTGGCTGGGGAACTGCCCTTCTTCACTGCTTCTGTTGTGGGCATAAGAGATTGGAACTAAATCTGGAAACTGAAATGGGGATGAGCAGCTCCCGGTGCCAGCAAGACCCTCTGTGCCTCTGTGGCTTTTACAGCGCAGCCACAAAACACCCCCAACTGCAACAATCTTGGGACTGGGACTCTCTCTAATTATGCGTATGTTCTGGTTTGCTTGGGGCCTCCTTGTGCCACCAAGGTCCATCATACAGTAACGCAGGGGTGAGGCAGTGGGCATTATGAACAGCAGTGGTTGGGGACACAGACGGTTCCTCTCACCCAAGCAGAGAGTGTCTGTCCAGGACGACCTTAGTGGAATAAATTGATTGGAATGTTGCATGAGGATACATCTCCAGCCCTGTTTTTTTTTTTGAAAGCTGGATGAAGGCAGATGCCCTCAAGATCTACACATTGCTCTTGTGGCTGGGGTTGATATCTTTGTAGGTCAGAAGAATGTATTCACCCTTCCTGAAATTTGCCCATTAATACCTGCAGCCCCAGGAGTGTTGCAGTGCTGTAATCATGCAACATCTTAGGTAAGAACAGAATGAGACATATTAAAACAAGACATAAATGCTGATAGCTTTTTTTATTAAGCGGAAGTTTCAAGATTCATTGGGAGCTTTGAAGGCTCAGGACAAAGCTTTAGGGGAGCATCTGCCATGGGGAACATCAACAGGGAGGATTCCTCTTTCTGAGCTGAAGTCTGTTGAGAAGTTAACATGCTCGGAGACCTTTCAAGCGAAGAGTCCGACGGTTTCTCCTGCAGAGAAAGAAATCAGTACCTCAGAGACAGAACACCTGGGCTTTTACTGTTTTTCTCTCCCTCTGGTGAAGGATATATGATTCTATAATTCTGTATATCATAGAGGAACTTAACATAAACAGAAAACTTCTGAACATTATTCCAGTTATTTCCTTTTATTACTAACATTCAAAGACAAGATAAAGACTTAAAGGACAAAAAAATAGTCTGTAGGAAATAGACTTTCTTTGCTGGAAGAAAGCTCTTCAGGAAATTACTTAACAGGGAAATTAAGAACTCTACAAAATGTTACCTCTTTAAACCTGAAAGAAATAAATTCCTGGTAAATTCTCCCAATAAAGAACTGACCCTTGCTACCAAGAGAACAGGTAAACACAAAATAAAAGAACTTTACTTCTCCAACCAGTCTCCAAGACTGATTATTTAGTTTAAGCTAAGTTAGTTCATCATTCAGTTAGTGAAGAGATTTATTTCATACGTACAGGAAGGCATTGCAGAATAAGCATTTGTTGCTGTATGTTACACCATCGGACCCGCAGTGGGGCTGGTACTCCATAGTACAGACAGGTCTGGGTACCCTGTATTCACTGCAGTAGCTCTGTAGATAGATGCAATATATGTTCACAAAAAGGCTCTTAACAACAACATATGTAAGAAAGAGACCCCCCACACACCCAGAGCTCCCCCCAGTACTGGCCAGCAGCAGATCCTGAGAAAAAGCCTAGGGAAAGGGCAGGAGTACAGTGCTATGTTGGCTCCAGCAACGTAGAGCCTGTGTAACCACCATAAATGTTGCTGCAGTAACTTTGACGATTACTTGGACACTAACTTGAAACTATCATCAGATGAGAATGGCAATTTCACCCAGTAATACCTGTGGCAAATATTGTTCAGACAGCTGGATGACTCAGGATTTTCAAATGCTCAATCACAATGTGATTAGTAAGGATTTATACAGAAACTGCTTTAAGGAAAGAAATGATGGAAAATAGAAAGATCTGTCCCTTACCGGAGATGCTTCAGTATCTGGAAAAAAGAAAACAAGAAGAAAATGAGATACAAATGCAATTCATGGGTTCTGTTAGAGTTAAAATCTGTGAATGCGTGCCCTGAATATGCAACTTTCCATTTGCTGTTTGTTAGCAGATGATTTTTTAGACAAAAGGAATTCCAGGCAAACTCTTGTGTTGTATTGTAGGTTTACAAAGTTGATTCTGTAGTATAATTGTTTTAATGAGGGTTACAACCATGAATGGAAAAGGGTGCACAAAATGAAAGAAGATAAATACATTTTCTGTAGATCAAAGGATGGAGCAGGACATGTACTCAAAGCTAAGCAAGTTATTGAGCCAAACAGGGTCATAAAGCTGGTACATGGAGGCAGTGTCTTATATGCATTTCCACAATATTCCTTAAATAAAAGGAGTATTTAGTATTTAGAGTAACTTTCCTAAAGCTTCTACAACTGTTCAGGCTCTCATTTTGTGTCTCAGTTTAGGATGCCTACAAGAAATGTTTGCTTTCATTCAGTAAAATAATTTGTGTTTCTGCAACATTTCAGAGGTTAAATACTGGATGTCTGAGTCTCCGGGTTGTACCACGTACATGTCACTTCTTTCATTATGCATAAACTAGCGCTGAGAGTAGAGCTGTTCCCACAGTTGTTCTTACCCACTCAGTTCTGTTGCTAAAATATTACCCCATAAGTGATAGTCTTTGATGTCAAGTCTTTTCAACACTATCTTTCTAGGAGTAAATAAGTCCTTGTAGAATGAAGCTCTTTCCAGTCTGAGGATGTTTTTGTGTTTTTAAAGACAGCCAGCGCTTCCTCAAAGGCAGAGCAGGAGGCAGTGCAGCCACTCACCTGGGATGCAGCAAACGGCCAGGGCGACCAGCAGCAACAGACTCAGTGTCTTCATGGTGGCTGAAGCTTCTACGTGCAGCAGAGCCTCTGTTTTGCTCTGTAAATGTAGCTTTGGCTCTGACCTCAGCTGGTAACCACGCTTTTATATGCGCGTACGCACTTCTTTGTGTGTGTGTGCGCACACTCGTACTTGGCTTATCCACCCTTGTTCTGGAGTAGCGTACCTGGTCTCTTGCCGGGGTGTCAATCTCCACAGACGTAAGCTGTGCTGTAAGCCAGGAAGAACACTCCTTCATCAAGAGGACTCACAAAAAGTTTAGATATGCTCGATACACCCTCTGTGTCATAATTTCAAGTGAAATACGTGACAGGTTCCTTCTGAACATTCCTGCGGGCGGAAGAGCAACCGTAAAAACCCAACTAGTGACTGCTGTCAGATTTTCTCTGTGGGCATCTATTGGTGCTGATTTACATGCAGTGCTTTTTCACAAGCAAAATGTTGAATGAAAGGCCTCCAGAGTGCAAAGTCCCTACTTTTATTTTTATGTTTCATCCCAGTAAAGCATCATTAAGCTATAGTGAAACACAGAACAGGGCAGGCAAGGAAGAGGGTGTCCCAGACACTGAAGGAAGTCCTTGGACTGAACAAGAGAGGGAGCAACTTTTATGGGCATTTGCAGAGAATTTACAGTTGTTATTTTCCCTAAAAGCCATTAGCATTGTGGGTTAGATTTGCAGTAATGGACCGATAGTCTGATGATGACAGAATGATGTGAGACCCTAGCCTGGATCCCAGGAAATTTGAACCCAATCTGGAAATTACTGCTTCATCCATCTGCCCATCTCAACATAAATCCTTTGTTTTACCACCAACTTTTTTGGACGACCTCATTCCATCAAGGAAAATAAGCAACCCCCTCCCTTTGGCTCCTAGAAGAAATGCCTATGGGAGATATTACTTTTTAGAAGGGATATGCCCAATTTATTTATGTTTCTCTTGTGTGGATCAAAAAACCACCAATTCAATACTCCAACAGAGGACAAAAGCAAAATAAATTTCATGGACGATACGCCGATGACAGGTCACACTCAAAAAACAGAAGGATGCTTTGTCCTTGGATTGTGAAACACTGTGGAAATACTCCTTGGGCTGGCAAAGAGTATTATGTTATTAAAGACTAAGAGAGAAGACAAGTAGGCAGGAGCAGGAACCATCCCTAGGAGGGCATTTATCTTGGAGGTTGTTAAAGGACGATTTCAAGATGAGCAAGACCTAGAAATGTCATTTGGAGGACCCAGACGAATAGGCAGAGCCCACTCTTTTCTGTGTCTAAAAATTAGGGGTTTGCTAACGGGCTGCCCTTGCAGAGTGCTAAGGGCCAGGTGAGGGCTGTGCTTGGGAGGCTGGGGATCAGCTCCTGGTGCAGACACCACCACGCTCTAAACAGGCTTTGGTGGTGATACCAGGAACACCTTGGGAGAGATCAGCTAATGTCATCACTCCAGAGACATATTTCAGCCCTCTACAACGTGAAACGTCTAAAAGGGTCTGAACACTAATGTAGGCTGACTGTCATTTATGTGCAAAGTCACACAGCTCAGAGGTTTATCTGTATTTAATTTTCTGCCTTTTATGAGGGGGGGTGGAGAAAGATGCTGTTCTTGTTATATCCCAGAGCTATGAGCACGTAACCTATTCAGCCCGGCATCATCATTCAACAGATCAGAAGAAAATGTTTCATGAGAGAACACATGAAACAAGACCAAAAAAATGTTGCTGATTTAGTTTATTGAGAAAGAAAATCAGGAGTGAGCTGAGTTCCCCAGAGGGCGAGATGAACTGAGGTGAGATCTTTAGCTGGGATTTGCCAGTGGGGATCCTGTGGTGAATTCTCTCAGCACCAATACTCAGCATTTTTCAAAATGGCTTAAAGTGAGAGTTCCGTTGCTGTCCCTGAAAGTGAGGAGAGGAAAAAAATTGATTAGACACAGAGTCCTGCCTGCTACAATGGCTGCTAGAGAAGGCATCAGATAGGATCCTGCCCCAGAGCCACAGAACCTGCAGACTCAGAGTCCCATTAGCTGTTTGATTATTGAGATGAGTGAAATTACTGAACCTATTCTTAAGACTGAAAATATTTTGGGGAAACTATAAAGAAACTTCAAATTTAATTTTCTTTGCAACATGCAAGAAGGACTCCATTAAGGTTAATGGTCTTCAAACCATTCATACTAACAAACCAGACGTAACTCTTTGTTCTAATGAAAAAAAAACTTCCAAACAATGGTTGGCATGTTGGCTGGTATTCTTTCCTGCCCCAAATCCCTAGTCAACACTGGTCAGCAAACAAGAAAGTGGCAGTGCGAAGTTGTGCCTACACGAAGCAACCGATAACATGAACATGACCCGTGTTTGTACATACATGACTGCGTTGCAGAAGTTACACTTATTGCTGTATGTTTTGCTGTCAGAACCACAGAGAGGCAGGTACTCAAGCCCGCAGGCAGGTTTAGGGTAGTCACTGCAGTCAACCTGCAAAAAAAAAAAAAGAAATAAAATCTCATGTGAAGGATATGAAGGAGGCAATAGCGGAAGGGCTTGAGCCCCTAGCTACAGCTTCGGTGCTAATGATAACGATCTAACTAAAAGTAATTAACTTCCTTGTACAATCTGATATAAACTGAGGTGTCAGTTTCCCCTATGCCAGGAGAATTTAATAATATAAAAATAGATCATAATTTCCTGTTTGAAGAGATGTATATCATAACCTGACCGCAGCATTTCTAAGCAGCAGCAGTTCACCCAGTGAAT
Source organism: Tringa tobata (assembly GCA_033628505.1). Lineage (NCBI taxonomy): Eukaryota > Metazoa > Chordata > Aves > Charadriiformes > Scolopacidae > Tringa > Tringa tobata. Next base: position 2,902,761 of record JAHREE010000457.1, read on the forward strand.
GTGCTGTGCTCATGATCGTATTGCACCGTGTTCCTGACCTGGCCAGGAAATTAAATAGAAAAACACCCGTGTCTGGAGAAATGTAGGTGCAGATGCCTCTATAAGGGTCCAGTATATCTCCCAAAGTCTTAAAACAGGAAGATCAGCACTTAGCTAGATACCTCGAGAATGGGATTTTGTTTCTTTGTGCAATGGGTTCTACACTTGCTGAAAGGGATTGTAGTGCAAAAAGCGTATATGGGTCCAGGAAGAGGCTGAGGAATTTCACGGAGAAGTCTATCAAGGCTTACTGACTACACAGAAATCACACCTAGCTGAGGTCCATCACCTGGAAATAGTTGGAGGATGGAACAATAGAAGTCCCATACATACTCACTCTACTCTTACTATGTCCTACACAATCCCTACAACCTTTGCTAAGAGCAGGCTCTGCATCAAGCCATCATGGGTTTGATGGACCATTAGTCTGACCCCAAAAGCTGTTCTCTGTTCTTATTCTCAGTTCTGCCATGATGGATTACTCTTGCTACTGCTTCTTTACTGATCCCTTCCTGTGCAGTCACCCTCTTCCTTTTCTGACGTTAGCATGGATAATGTGTGTTACGTGTGGAGAAAGCAAAATCTTCCCTGTGCTGAAGGCACAGCAGCAATTCCTCTCTTGTAGGATGCTGCTGGTCCCAGGGCTGCTGCAGATACTGGCAGCACTTCCCCTGCTACCAGTGGGACCGAGACCCAGTCCCCCCCATCACGGAGTTCACTTACTGTAGCAATTTCCTTCTTACATTCACCGTCATACTTCTTGCTAACACTGGTTCCAGCCTCTCTGGGAAGAAAAAAGACCTGTGTTAGGGAGCTCTGCAAGCAACCAGTGCTGCTGAAACCCATGTCCCAGCAATGCTGTTCAGCTTCAGGTACAATGTACAGGATACAGGGGACATCCAGCTTGGGCCATGTCCATGTGGCTCTAGATGGTGCCCCAGCCTGCTGGAGTGTGGATTTACAGCATGATGGGAGGGTGCAGGGCATTAGGGTGAATGAGGAGCCAGGTTGTGTGACAGTAGCTGCACCATAGGTTAGTTGCTGTCCTCTGCAATTTGCCACATCGACCCTTTTAGTTAAGAGAAGCATTCTGTCCTCTGTTAGATCCCCACACAGCTCTCTACTTGTCTCTCTAGATCAAAGGCACAGTTTTTCTCCTAATCACAAAGGAAAACAAGGTCTAGTTACCAGGGAAAGAGGAGGGTCAAAGTCCAAGCACCCTACAGAAACAACCTTGGTAGAAGTCCTGGTGTTTAGAAGAGCAGCTGTGGGGAGTGCTAAGCACTTGCTGTGCCTCACAGGAGGACTCTGCACTTGCAGTACTCACAGGTTATGGGCACAGAGCATGCACTCGTTGTCATAGGTGACCCCGTCAGTACCACAGATGGTGCTGAGCTGTTTATCACAGAGCAGCCCCACTTTGCCTTCCTCGTTTGTCATGTTGGGATATCTACTGCAGTCTACCTGTTGAAGGAACACACAATAAAGTGCTGGTGAAGGCTTAGTTATAGGAAGCAAGTAGATTCGGTGAGAGTGACTGTTTGGCCACCTAGTATACTACCACAGCAGGAAAAAATGCTTTTTTTTTGGTTTCACTATGGTGACATTTCACTTGAAGATGACCAATGCAAGATTCTGACATCTCATACATCCTCTTATTTAGTGTTTGAATTATTTCTTGGGGGAGTCAATAAACAACTTTGGCCATTCAGAAGAGGGACATGCCCCTTGTTTTGCTCTTGGTTTCACTTACCGGGACAAATTCCTTGCATTCTCCATCGTAGTCTTTGCTGACATTGGTTCCATATTCTCTGGAGAGGGAAAGACAAATGATAGGAAGTTCAGCAAAAACTCCTTGCTACATCCTAGGTGCTAGAAATATGTAATTAATACAAGGGAAAGCTGACTCTCTTTATCACTCTTTATATTTTTTGAGAAGGCAGAGTCATCCTCTCTGACCAGCTAGCACTGAGTGGCTGGCAGGGATGTAAAGACCCTGAGAGCTTTTAGAATCACTTTGGGCAGTTCAGAGCAGAACATCTCTCCATCCCTTTGCTGTGATGAGATGTGCCCTAGGGGCTGTCATCTGGCCAATCCTTAAGCTGGAGAAGAAAAGCCTGAATAAACTACGCCAGCAAAAGAGAGACATGGTGACTAAAGCAATGTCTAGGCAACAGAGTGCCACGCAGTGAGACCCAGGCTCATTTTGAAGGAATTGACACAAGTGACGTGTGACAGATCGCTGTTTGTGGAAAAGTGGCCCTGCCAGGAGTCCTGAGGGCTGTGGCCTGAGATCTCCTGTGCAGTACGTACATGTTGTAGGCACAGAGCATGCACTCATTGCTGTAGGTGACTCCATCGCTGCCGCAGACGGGGCTGAGGTTCTTGGTGCAGGCCAACACCTCTTTGCCTTCCTCGTTTGTAGTGTTGGGAAATGTACTGCAGTCCACCTGTCAAAGGAACGTACAGAAACAAGGTGGAGACGACATTTTGCCTTCACAGCTCTCATCTTGCACAGATACAACCTGCAGTGGGTTTTTCACTACCGCAGCACAAACTGGTGCCAGTGGGGCAATCTGGTCACAGGTGAATCCTTCCAGCAGGGACCTCCCTGCACACCAGGAGAGGCTAGAGCCATGCAGTCCCCGGACAGGGTAAATCAGTGGTGGTCTCTTACACTCACTTGTCATCATTTTACAAAGGCTAAGCATTGCTCCCTCATTCTTACATTCTTGTGGCCCCTCCGGTGCACTTCTGTTATTACTCTTTCATTCTCAACACACTAGTTGTTTTTTCTTTTTTTTTTCCCCCCCGAGAGGATCAAGACTAATGACCTGGTGTGTGGAAGCTGGAGTGTCTCATAGTATTTCATTTTTTCAGTAGGTTGCCTTGAGGTAGGTTCTGATACCACAGTCTATTGTTATTTGTTTAGATCCAGTCATACATGACCAGCTTAAGGCTTAGACCAGTTTAAAGTTGGTGCAAAATGAATTAATCCAAAATTTTTGTATCATTACAATTACTACATTATTAACAGACAGCATAGATGTTGAGCCAAGAACAGTAAAATTTAATGGTTTACACTATAAAATCTCCTAAGAGTGACACTAATTTCACATTAGGTGAAAAACAGCTAAGCATCCACAGGCCTGAAGTTTTTATCACTCCTTTGATTATTACAGATTTACCAATTGTCTTTACCAGGCCTCATACCTGAGAAAAGTGACAGAAAGAAATCTTTCACTCACCTCAACCCCAAAGGCAGCATCTGGAAAAGAAAAGAGAAAATGTGAAAAGAGAGGTAGAAAATGTGAAACAAAGCCAATATGATAAGACCTCTGTTGAAGCTGGAAATATGGATATAAAATTCCTATACGCAGAACCAAACTGAATGATTTCCAGTGATTGCTTTCCTGAACTAAATAAACTATGTGGGGGTTTTTTATGTTGATAGGTATAATAGAGTTGCTTATTGCTGACTGTGATGAAATGTGTTTTTGAATGGCTTTGTTCTTTTTTATTTTGAGATAGGTAGACTTATTAATTGAAATTAGAATAACTTTGCCTTTCTTATCTTTTTACATATCCGTTTTGATCCTAAAGAGCCGCTGTTATGTATCTGAAAAGAAACCTGAGTCAATACAGATAAATGCTAGACGCAGTCACCTACAGGATAAGCAAATACATACAGCATCTGTTGTCGCGAATATGCATTTTAAAGCAGCTGACTGTGAAAAAAAAATTGTCTTTGACTTTGTAATTTCATCAGATGTAAATATGCAGTGAGAACAACAGACTTGTTTTCATCTCTTGTTTCTCCATTAGCAGCAAAAGTTTTGCAGGAAAGTTGCCAGGCTTCTGCACAGAACTTCCTTGTGCCATTACAGTGTTGTCATGACTAGTTCCTGAAGGTCTGACCACCTCATTACAGCCTTGTTCAAGTATTTATCTGTTTGTTGCAATTGTACAACAACAAGTGTAAGCAGTGTAACAGCATTAAAAATTCAGTGTAAAAAGTATAACAACACTAGTTACCAGCACAAAACTCCACTTGCAGTTATTTGTATTTACAGCAGACAACCAGCTACAACACTGATCCATTTAAGACTGTCCTGAAATCTGCTCCTGCATCCTGTGTGATGCTAATGCACCCAGGCAGCCTCGCTCTTTGTAAGAGAAGATTTTCTCCCTTTGAAGCTGGTATCTTATCCTTTTAAAGACAGCCAGGACTCAGACATGAAGCCTCTGCAGCACCTTGAGAGTTACTCACCTGGGAAGCAGCAAAGCACGAAGGAGAGGAGCACAAAAACACCTGCCGTGGTCATCGTGGAAGCGTTTCTTGAGTCTGCAGGCTGCCTGCTCCTGCTCTGCTCATGAGATGGTCTCTCCAAGGCTGACTGCAAATATATACAAATGCAATGTCTAAACTGTTCAACTGTAACATAAAACAACCAGTAGAATCTGTCACTGGTACAATGAGGCTGGTAATATTTATTGAGGTCTTGACTTTCAGGTAATAGTCTGCATTTGCTAGGCAATTGATTTTGGCTGGACATCTGGTTAATAGAGTGAGACAAGTATCACATGTTCTCAGTGGTCAAAACCAAACAAACAGGCTTTGAGACAAAAGAAACCTCTTTAGGATTCTAGCAGAAACATAAGGAGCACAAAATATTGAGGGGAGTAAACAGTAGATCTCTCATCTGTCTCTGCACAGCAACACAGAATCATAAAATGGTTAGAGTTGGAAGGGACCTTGAAGATCATCTAGTTCCAACCCCCCTGACATGAGCAGGGATGCCTTCCACTAGACCAGGTTGCTCAAAGCCCCATCCAGCCTGGCCTTGAACCCCTCCAGGGTTGGGGCGTCCACAACTTCTCTGGGTGTTTCACCACCCTCAGAGTAAAGAGTTTCTACCTAATCTAAATCTTTCAGTTTAAGGAGAGTTGGACTAGATGATCTCTATGGTCCCTTCCAACTCTAAAAATTCAGTGAAATTCAGTGAAAAACTGTTACCCCTTGTCCTATCGCTACACTCCCTCATAAAGGGTCCCTTCCCTGTAGGCCCCTTTTAAGTACTGGAAGGCCACTATAAGGTCTTCCTGGAGCCTTCTCTTCTCCAGGCTGAACAACCCCAACTCTTTCAGCCTGTCTTCATAGCAGAGGTGCTCCAGCCCTCTGATCATCTTCATGGCCTCTTCCTTCTTACGTCAGGGGCCCCAGAGCTGAACAGGGTGGAGCAGAGGGGTAGAATTACCTCCCTCGACCTGCTGGACATGCTGCTTTTGCTGCAGCCCAGGATGCGGCTTGGTGTCATTGGCAAACTTGCTGAGGGTGCACCCTGTCCCACTGTCCATGTCACTGACAAAGATGTTAAACAGCACCGATCCCAGTACCAACCTCTGAGGAACACCACTTGTCCCCTTTTTCAGTCAGAGGATACTTCACCAGACTACCACGACTTCTCAAATATGATCGATAGTGGCTTGGCAACTTGATCCACCAGTTCCCTTAGGATCCACGGATTTATCTCATCAGGTCCCATGGACATGTGCACCTTCAGGTTCCTTAAATGGTCTTGAACATGATTTTCTCTTACAGTGGGAGTCTCTTCATTCTTCCAGTCCCTGCCTTTGCTTTCTGTGGCTTTCTGTGACTTTTCTGTGCTTTCTGTAGCTAGAGCACTTGCCAGTGAAGACTGAGGCAAAAACACCATTGAATACCTCAGCCTTCTCCATATCCTTGGTGACCGGGTCTTCCATTGCCTTCTGGAGAGGGTCCACATTTTCCCTAGTCTTCCTTTTGTCACCAACATACCTATAGAAGCTTTTCTTATTGCTCTTGATGTCTCTGGCCAGATTAACTCTATCTGCTCTTTAGCTTTTCTAACCTGATCCCTAGCTGCTCGGGCAATTTCTCTATATCCCTCCCAGGCTACCTGGCCTTTCTTCCACTCTCTGTAGGCTTCCTTTTTCTGTTTGAGTTTGTCCAGGAGCTCCTTGTTCATCCATGCAGGCCTCCTGGCTTTTTTGCCTGACTTCTTCTTTGGTGGGATACATCACTCCTGAGCTTGGAGGAGGTTATCCTTGAATGTTAACCAGCTTTCTTGGGCTATCACCCATCACCTCTTCTTAGTTGCACTGGTCACCTCCCATCAGGGAGCTGCTCTGGCAGAGTGTGCAGGGCTACCCTGTTTGCAGATCAGGCTAAGACGTTCTGCTTTCCTTTCTGGTTTTGAGTGGGTTTTTTTCCCCTTATTCCCAGATATTCACCACTAGACATAAACATGGGTCAGGTGTGGCTTTGCCATCAGCAGAATTGGTTAAGCATTGTCAGGTGAGTCTGGCAGGACTATGTCTGACCTGCAAAGCTAATGGTATTTAGCACTGGTTTGATAAAAGAAAGGGCTTCTTGACAGTTTCACTGCCTGGGTATAGAAAAACTCAGTAGAAGACTTGAAAGCAGGTTAAATTCTGTCAACTGCCACTAAAAATGTCACTTGAACCTTATCAGCAGGGAGCACTTATTTACAGACCGAGTCACACTTAAACACACCGGCCGATCCAAAGTGTTCCGCCAAGCCATCTGAAGAACAAAAGACACTGAAGTTTTGAGAGCCTATTTACATAGCACCAGCTACACTCAAAAGTACAGCAGGTCCTTTCCCCCTACAGATATTTTAGAAAACGATACTCAAAACATAAAGCCTGTCCCAGCTTTCCCATTTGCCTTGCACCTCCAGCCTTTGTGCCATCTCCAAGTTACTCCTTCCTAGGAGGAGGTCTGGACCTCTCCTGTTTTAGCAGGTGTAATTTTGCAGGAGTGGGTTCTGTCTTTAACCCAAGTTTCTCACCATGATCCCTTTCTCAGGTTTGAAATGGCAAGCACACCTGTGCTTAGCATCGACTTCAGCACTGTGGGAGCTGCAGATTAGGAGATGCTTTACAGGTGCTCCCTTGAAATTCAGCTGAAATCATTGAAAGTTAGCAATTATGTTGCTGTCTGATACATCACAGTGGTCTAAAGGAAATGCTTTGATCCGTAAATTGCACTATAGTGCACAGAATCACCTGTCCTGGGCACTGGCATGGTATGAGGGCCACAGCATGGCTGTGTGGATATATAGGTTCCATTTTTACCTAAAAAAGATGGGTTTCTTCACAGCGAGAAGCATTAAAAGGATTACACTGCTGACTTTGTTTCTATAAATTACAGGGAACACGCTTGAATATTTTAGATAGATTTGGCACGTCTTCAGGGTGAATTGCCCTAATGTGCCCTGTGGATGGTGTCTGGAAACCAGGCTTTTCTCCTCAGCACGTACAGGAGCACGCTGAGGCTGCTGTCACCTGCCACACTTGTTGCCTTCTTCAGTTCATACCTACAGCCTCTGCACAGGTGGAGGGAGGTACATCTTTCTGGGTCAAATACAACCTTTTCCACTGCCTTCTCCAACTGGGCAGCAAGACCTCTGCAAATCATCCTCATCAGCCCTCCCAAGTTTTGGCAGCTTCCCTCCTGCCTGGTGCCCACAAGCTGCTGCTGCTCCAGCCTGTTCCTGCCCCAGTGCTGTCCTCTAGGGCAGGACTGACCTCTCTCCCCATGGGTGGAGGGCACCTTCCTGCCAAATGCTGGCGCCTGTTGCCTGTACACACCAGAGAAAAATTTTCCACTGCAACTGCCGGGTTCAGCACTGGGTATGGCACTTACTGGCCCCGAGCAGCCCTGAGATTTCCTCCCACCACCACAACACCCGTCTGATGTTCAGCAGATCCATTCCTTCACGCTCCCACCCACAGACACTGGCAGGGAGGCTCAAGCCTGTGGCAATTAAGCGCTGACTGGCAAACACCAGACTCCCCTGAGCCGCCCAGTGCTCCCTTGGGGCAAGCCACAAAAATGACACCGAGAAATCACCAGGTTTCAGCGCAGGGAGCAGACTCAAGCACAGCCTCCAGCCAGCCAACGTCCGCAGCCATTATCCCACCTCTGATAACAGCTTGGAAAAATCCCACAGCTGGTTAAGCTCGTGCTGTAGGACAGGTTGCTCAGTTCTGAGCTACTCCTGGAAGAACAGTGAGAAAGGGGATTTGGTCTGCAATCCCACCACTGATCTCGTGCTGTAATCCACTTCACTACCATCTTCTAATCCTCAAAGTCACATGCAGCATATGGCTAATGACTCTTTGGCTAAAGGAATACCCTCATGTGTGCAGAGGCCAGCAGGAGGGCAGAGATCTGCAAGTAAGCAAAGGCAGTGCCACATCTTGGGGCACCGCATGTTGCAGTCCTGAGCACCAGAGGGTCTGCAGACTGACACCAGGCCAGGATTTGGCCATTATACAACATCCTTTCTCATTTACCCAAGGAATTTCATGTTTTACATTTCCCATTACGGTTTTTGCCAGTATCAATTTCACATTCTCTGCAAAAATCAAAACTGATGCTGGGAAATTTTCTTAGTGGGTACGCAACTTCCCAGTGTAAGTAATACACTGATAAACGAATGAAAAATTATTTAATACACTTTTCCAAACATTCCTGGGTTTTGTCACATTATTCAATTAACAAATAGTTTTGTAAAAGTGGGAAATAACAATAATTAGTTGTAGCTGTTTCATGAAATTGCCTCTAATCACTCCAAAATGCCTGCTAAATACAATTCAGGCTGCAGTTTCCATCTTTGTCTTTCTCTTGGCCGCAGTGTGGCCAATAACTATTTGTACTGAACCATACGCCTGGAGAAACTGATACAGAACAAATGGAAGATCTGCCTCTCACCTATTGCCTGAAGGCACCATTTGAACTAAGCAATAAACCAAACAAAGGCACTGGTACGATTAAGATATATCAATATGAAAACATATCCATGTGTTTATGAACTTATTAAATAGAGCTTGATTTAGGTAATGCCAGTGAATGATTTCCTGAACTAATAAGACCATGTGCAGAACTTTGTACCCTGCAGGTGAAGGCTAACGTGGTTTCACATTACTTAAGCAATTAATTAAATGTACTTGGCCCCACCACGGGGACAGATGTTGATGCATGGGAATGAGTTCAGCAGAGGCCACCAGGCTGGTCAGGGGCTGGAGCACAGGACATTTGGGGTAAGCTGAAGGATAGTTTTTATTAAAGAAGGAACGTAATACTTCTCCATGACCCAGAAGCTTTCCTACAACATTGGCTAAAGGGCCACAGGTAAGTGGTACAAAAACCTCCCAGCACCTTTTTACGGAGAATGAGCAGTAACATGTACAACAAAAAGAGTAGATTGTAATAATTTAAAAAAAACAACCACCACACTGGACTATTCAAATTTGAGAATATCACCAGCTTTCAATTATTTCAAAGCGTCTCCACTTCTGCAACAGCCCCCTGCCATCACAACACTTCCCCGGAAGAGCATCAGCATTTGAACCTGCAGCAAAGTTCCCTACACCACAGAAAAGCAGCTGCTAAAATAGCAGCCCCTTCACTGCTGTGCTGCAGCCTGGACCAGATACTTATCTCAGCATCATCAGCTTTTCTCATACCTTCCCTTCTCACCTTTGCCAGCTTGTGTTGTGCTCGGGCTTGTGCTGTGCTCCAGGTCTGTATGAGGACATCAGGTCAGTGCTTCATTGCAGAAGGCAAAGGTTACTCACATGAAAGCAGGAAAATGCTAGAATGAACAGCAGAAAAAGGAAGCACTAAACAGCAGAACATTTGGCTGGACAACAGCCCAGGTTATTACTCTTTGAACTGGACATACTGCAGGGAAGGTGGTTTGGAGGTAATGCAGGACATGTTATCCTGCAGCTGGTCAGAGGAAGAGGAAATCATTGGTTTAATCAGTTTTCCTGACACTTCAGTGATCTCATCTCTGCACCACTGAGTGCTCGTTTCATCTTTGCCACAGCCCAAGCAGGAACAACGAGGAGGTGGCTGTGGGGAGGAGCAGCCAACCTGGGATTGACACCGTTCATGGCTGCCTGGCAGGAGAAAGTCAATCTGGCAACTTCACTGCTAAGGCTGGGAAAGTTTCCTTCAGGAGCTGAGGTCAGGAGAAAGTCCTCCAAAGGTAGAAAAAAAAAATTAAGAAACTCAATAGATTCTTATCTGCAAATAGACATTATTTATAGCTCAATGCACAGTTAAAATAGAATGAATAAGCGTGTTCTGCCATGAAAGCAAATTGCTTTGAGGTTATATAAACCAGGGGAATAGTTGAGCACGTCTCCAAAGGACAGCAGATGAGGCATTTTCAAGCTACCAGTCATCTAGCAGCACGCACGTCACCAGAATAGCACACAGTGGGGGATCGTGGCTGTGTCCCTTGGATTTCAGACAGCTCCACAAGCCACCAAAGAGTGTCATTGCCAAGAGAGGCTCATAGGCAGAAGATATTTTAATTGACTAACTAGCAGAGCTGGGAAAAGTAATTCAGTATGTTTGGGATGAGCAATTGGGGCATGCTGCCGAGCAGCAAAGAGGAATATGAAGGCCTCAAGGAAGATCCTTTGATCCCTGGACAGCTGCACTGGAGAGCAATGAGGGATAAGTGTTCCGGATGCAACTACAGTACGGAGGTTATGGCAAGGCTGTCTGGGAAGACAGGCTGCAGTCTCCCATGAAACACAGGGATCATCTCATCACAGCGAGCTGCCAAGACTCATTAATTTATCATAGGAACATGCCTTCAGTGCTCACTCCCCTCAGTTCTGTTTCGTAAGATTGACAGACAGGTCTATAGACCACAAAGTGTTCTTGACAAGAGGATAATTAACCTTCGATGTTTACATTTCCCCCCTCTTGGTAAGTAACACACCAAGCTGGTGTCTTTTTGGGGAGGACTGGCTCTAAAAGAGTGATAGTTTCCTTTTGTGCTCTTGATCAGAGGTCAGGAGAACTGGAATAACAAGTTCTCTGAGCTCTATCTGGAGCAGTAGGTAACGGAGGAAGAATTTCCTTGAGTAAATAGCCAAAGCCTTGGACTCAGGGCCTTCAGACCAGCCCCAGGTCTGTGAATGAGATCCCCATCAGCCTGGAGCTCCACAGCCATTTGGGCCAGGATCTGGGACCTGCTTCATGCAAGCTCAGGACAGGGCAAGCTTGAGGGACCTAGAGGTACAGAAGTTTATTACAGAGATAATGACATGTATGAGAGAGAAATTACTCGAAAGTGGTTTTTAAGTTAGATAAACTCTTCAAGAGTGTGTCTCCCTGCACAAACCCCATATGGGAGGAAGCAACCAGGAATACAAAACACCTGTTCCTGGAGGTGCCAGTCCATCACTGCCACAGTAACCTGGAGACATCGCTCTGCTTATTAATTGCCCCAAGAAACATCAACATGTCACATCCATAGACAAAATTCTCTTTCCATGTGAAACCATGGGATGAAGCAATGCAGGAGTTAATAAAGCATCAAACAAAAACATGCTCCCAGATCTCACCTTATCAGCCAACAAATTAGCAAAAATTCATATGAGAAACAATGTTTGGAAAAGACAAATGAAGGTCATTGCTTTCCTTTATGGGAAGAAAACTAGGAACCTCTGGGATTTGGGATAAATGATGGTTTGTTTTTTAAGCAAGATCTTGCAAACAAAGCAGCAACAAGGGATTTCCTTTCTGAGGGCTAGGGTGCAATAGGCTAAGAATGAAAATCCACTGCACTCCCTGATGGGAAAGAGAGAGAATAGGGTGAGAGACAGGATGCATCATGGTGCTGTAACTTGAATACTTGATGCATCGTGGCTGAATGCTTGGCTGGAATAGGAGGAACTGGATGGAAAGACTTTCTACAGCTGAAGGACTATGAACATCAGAAGTACTGAACTTCTTCCTTCATCATTAACATCAAAAGAAGTGGCAACAATTTCATTTACTACGCAGAGTTGAGCTTTAATGAGACCACTGGCTGATTCTTTGCAGCTGGACGTGGATGAAGCACCATTGGTGCTGACAGAAAGGAGAATGCTGCTGAATTACGGGATTTTGCTATGTCACAGAGACTGAGGTAGAGAGCAGGACCTCTACCATCTCTAAACTATTGCACTAACAAAACAATACCATTATTTACTTAATAAGTTTAGTACTTGTATGACAGCTGCTATGTTGTATGCGGTCATACAGCCCCTACATACCCTGGCTTGGGCACTGTGCCCTGTTTGCAACCTGAAAAAACCCTTGTCTTAGGAGAGCTGAATGCACTGAGAGCTGCAAAGGTTTTGTCTGCCTCCTTTTCTGGTCTTGAAACAGGTTATGTTGTACTTTCCTGGTGCTGTCAGTGAAGGCTGTTGGTGCATGCTTGCGTAGCAAAGAAATATTTCTGCCACTTGTCTTGTATTTTGCATCTTTCTGCCATCCTTCCCTTCATACATTTGAAAGCAGCCTGTGGAGAATAGCAATATTAGAAAGCTAGTGTTAAACCACTGCCAGATAAAATATCAACAGAAGGTATATGCATCACTTACGTCCAATCATACGCTGCCTGCTCAGCACTCGGCTGGCATTATTTGGGATGCTGCCACCGGCAGCAATGGGAGTTCAGGCTGCCTCTTGGTTTGCCTTCGTTCTTAGTCACTGGGTTGACTGCTGTTCCCGAGTCCCTGGGTGTCCCACGTTCTCTGAAGAAGGGAAATTCTGCCATTAGAGACTCAGTAGGACAACTTTCCCAAAGGGGGCTGGATGCTGGGAATGTAAATAAAACTCCCAAATGATACAAGTGAAGGAGAGTTCATGTGAGTTAACCACCAACAATGAAGTTGTTTCACTGTCTCTGACTATTATAATCGTATTAGTCAACAAACCTAGACCATCTGAATATGCTGCACCATTTGGATTTCCACACTGGCTATTTTCTTCAGCTGTTTTCTTTTCTCTGCTAAATCTTCCCGATTTCCCCCCAAGCGCAAACAGCAAGTGGAGAGGGAGAAAAGGAGGACAAACTGGAAAAGCACAGGGAGAGGGCCAGGGGACTGTCGCTCGGAAAGCATGTTCTTTCCATCGGACTGACACATTACAGGCACAAATCCCACATTCATTGGTGTAAGTGAAACCATCTGTGCCACAGATCTGCTCCGGCGCTTGGCCAGGGGGCCATGACTGGCCATCCTCAGCGATGCACCCCGGGCATATGCTACGGCTAAACCTTAAAGAGAACAGAGAAAAAAAAAAAGTTTAAAGCAATAAATTTCCAAACATTCCTCTTTCTTCATGGGCTTTGAATGAAATTAACATTTTGCTTCTCTGAATGAAAAATAGTCAGGAAGAAACACACTATGCGAATGCTTTTTGTTTGCAAATTCACAGTATGTTTAAGCTTATGGGGCTGCACCTCAGCTGGTGAAAATCTGGAACACCCTCCTAGGCTGAGTGGATGTCTGCCAGCTGGAGACAGGCTCCCTTCCACTGCTATCTGATTTTTTCATATCTGCTGGTTGATCAGCAGAGAGCATGCAACCAGAGCCCAGAGCATGGCAAAGAATCGAATAAAATTGTCCCAAACATTAAATTACAACAAGAGAATGAACATTTCGGAGTGTGAACATAATGAACGATGAACAGGTGGATACCAGGATTATATTTCTTTAAATATAGAAGGCTGAGGAACTTTTTTTCAGTTCTCAAGAGATTTTCTTCGCTAAAAGCCAGTTAGATAGACCTGTGTGACTGATACAATGAGTTTGTATAATCATTTCTGGATTTCTTTTTTTTTTTAAGGAATACATAGTTATAAAAGTCGTTAAAAAATAATTTAAACATTATGCTGGAAAGAGAACAGGTTTTAAAATTAGTGGGACGAACCTTGTCACGCTCAAGCACCTCTCAAGAGTGACACAGCCTCCAGGTCCATCCACACATCTCTCTAGCAAATGTGAAGAAAAGTTAATACAAGGCAAATTATCAACAGACATAATTTTGAAAGGTATAGATTTTTTTGTAAAGTGTTTGAATGAAGTTTAGATAAAGACGCTATCAGGGAAAAGTTTGGGGGTTAGTTGTTTTTTTTTTTATGTCACAGATGTGTGAGTGCTGATAAATGGCAAAAAAAATATCTTTCGGCTCAATATGAAAAGACTAAGTATTGTTTTCTAAATCCCACTTATAAATCAAGAATTAAATGATTCACCTCATTCTTCCTTCTGTTTGTGTTCTAAGAAAAATGACTGTAGACTCAGAAAACATTGATAAGGCTATAAAGATAATTTAGACAAACAAGGAAGGAAAGAAGACGTTTATATTTTTAAAATATTGCCTCTGTGATATGTCCGGGTGCATTTACAAGTCAGGAATCCTGAGGTTGGACCGCCATCAGCATCCACTTTCAAAAACTTTGAAGCTCGTCAGGCCCTGGCGTGGCTGAGGAGCTCGGTCCCTGCTCTCCAGAGCCTGAGGGCTGCAGCAGCGGCTGCTCGGCAGCGACCAGAGCTGGGCCAGCTGTGTTTCGGCAGTAAAGACCAGATGCCTGATGTTGCAGCCACAGCAGGCACTGGAAAGTCATTTTTTTTCTTCACTGCATCCTTGACTGAGGGTATAAGGCTGCACCTGCAACTGTCTCTGTTCACGGCAAGAGTGCAAAAATAAAACCCCATTGAAGCAGGACTAAATCCACGCTTGCCTCTGATCCCTTCAGTGCCTTTTTCCAAGTTAAAACCCAGGCTTTCCCAGCATGACATTTGAACGGGTTTTCAGAGTAACTTGACCGTTTTGAAGCTGCTTGGGCTTTTGCCCAAGGTGAGAGTAAGAGAGTCAGCCTCGGGGCTGTGCAGCGTTACGCAGCAGAGCAGGGATGGAGCAGGGATGGAGCAGGGATGGAGCAGGGATGGAGCAGGGATGGAGCAGGGATGGAGCAGGGATGGAGCAGGGATGGAGCAGCACCAAAGCGCCCATCAGCCTCACTCTGCAGATAGTTACTGAATGTATTTGCAGTCACTGAGATCAGGAGATGATCTCTTGTTGTTGCCCAGCACAGAAATCTCTATCTGTCCGTCTATCCAGACATTCCTCTATCTATAGCCGAGCAGGCACCCAGCTCAGTCACCCATGTCTTAGAACCACTTTTCGAGTCTCTTAGTGACACTTTAAACCTGCTATTGTTCTACCTCTCTCCTAAGCCACAAAAATTCAATGCTTCCTCTTGAATGTGCTCGTCCTTTCCTGACCATCACGGAATCACAGAATTGTCGGGATCTCTAGATACCATCTAGTCCAACTCCCCTGCTGAAGCAGGGTTGCCCAGAGCACATCACTCAGGACGGCATCCAGGTGGGTCTTGAAGGTCTCCAGAGAAGGGGCTCCACACCCTCCCTGGGCAGCCTGTTCCAGGGCTCTGCCACCCTCACCATAAAGAAGCTTTTCCTCATATTTGAGTGGAACTTCCCATGTTCCAGCTTGTGCCCATTGCCCCTCATCCTGTCACTGGGAACCACTGAAAAGAGTCCGGCTCCATCCTCCTTCAACCCACCCTTTAGATACTTGTAAGCTTCCTCATCATCACAAAGCAGAAATAAATTAGATAATTAACACACACTCAGTACATCACCCTGAAACAGCTGAAAAACAACTCAGAGGCACAGAAAACAGCTCCGTCCCTGAGAAGGCGGCTGCCCTACTTTTATAGAGCTGTATTGCTTCATAAAACACCCCCTAAGCCTGGGGGATATTTAAACACCAATGTCAGGCTTTTCCAATTTTCTGGCCCAGTTTTAGTGATTTATTCCATTATGTACTTTTACATGAAACCTGCTGGCGAATACTGCACGGAAGCGTCTGTCTAATGGCCACTTTGGCTTCTTTCCTTGATTGCTCCGACTTAATCTCAACTTTGTGCCTCCGTGATTTCAAGTTTACCTTTGGTGTCATCAGACAATTTGCTCCACAGAAGAAGCTCTGGCATGGCTGTGCCCAGCTAATGCCATTCCGTCGGATCCTGACAGCTTTACTGCAAAGGCTTGCAAAAGCCGGCGGTCAGAGCTAAGTCCAAGTGAAAGTCTGCCAAAGTCCACAAAAAAAAATAAATATAAATTATTCAGGTCTTATCCCCGAGGATAACCGAGTAACATTTAAACAAGACTAAAGCATCATGTTCTGCAAAAACACCTTAACAGAAAATGGCAAAAAGGTTATATAAACCAAAGGAACGTTTACATTAGGACACAGACCCAGGAAAATTACAATAAGCCATTGTTAGTTACAAATCGTCTTGAAAAGAACATGCCAGCCATGGACACTAATGGCACAGAGGTACTATGGCCTCGTTCCCTGGTACAATACCCACAAGTATCTCCAAGTCAGCAACATTTGCCTTCAGCCTATTCTTCTAGCCTGACAATTCAAAGAGTGACTTTCCAAACTGATCTAAATAATTGTGTTATTCTCTGGTAAACTACAATGGGACATTGAATCAGGGAGGGGCTAGCTGCAGTCCAGGAGAAATCCTTTAACCCTGAAATATATGACTCACAACAGCTTTGGTGACCTGGTGTGGAGCTAGTGGTAGTGGCTGCACCTATGTGTCCAACAGATGTTGCCCTTGGCCCCCCTACCTCCCTGAATATGGACACCAAAGTGACAGCAAATGCATCACCAGGTCCTGAGCTCTTTGGTCTCAAAAAAGTAAGCAAAATATAACTATCAGGCAGAGCTTCTTTCCTATGACTCGGTATATATTTGGTTAAGACTGGTGACAAGTGAACCTCTGCATCCTTTTCCTTCCCAAATGGCTTCAGAAGGTGGGCAGCTGCAGTGATATACCAGGGCTGTCCCCCAAACCCAGGGGTGACTTCTGCCCACCAGTCCTGGAGATATTCTGTTTTATTAATAAACCAAGATATATCGTGACTGGACACTTCTGCTGCCTGTGGCCCTGAAGGGAGCTCAACATTGCCTCCTGTAGGCTATATCCTATAACAGCACTTAACACTGCGGACAAATTCAGTGGAAACAGACTGGGATCACCTTTCCTGACAGCAGCTGCTACCTCTTCTTCCATGGGACATGCTGCACAGGCAGTGGGACCAGGACACTTCTTGTCTAGGGAGCCAGTGTCCCTTTCTAGCCCACAGCAAGAAAATGCTTTTCTTGAGAGCAAACCACCACCCACATCCTAGACATTGCCCTGTGGAGGAGGTGGACCATACACTGGAGGTGAATGTCTCCTTGTGCTGACTATAAAGGTGGAGTCTGTGATCAGTTCATACAAATATAGTAATGGTTAGATGAGACTAAAACTGACAAGGAGGCTCCAAGGAGTAAGGAAGTGCCTGGGAGCTCCAAGAGGAGGCCAGGCCCTCATCAGAGCAGGGATGGCACTGACACATGGCAGGAGAAGATTTACCCACATTGCTTAGTAGAGTAGAACATCAACAGGAAAACACATACGCACCACTACAACTACCGTGTCAGGGAAAAAGGACAAAAGGGACGAGACAGAGAAATGTTGCCAAGTGAGTTTATTGAACAAGTGTTTCAGGAGCTAAGGAAACAAGACAAACTGAAGTTGCTGGGGAAGATCAGCCCATGAGAAGTCACATGCAAGGGAGCTTGTCTTCCTGGACTGGACTCCAGCATAGACTTAACATTCAGTCATACTCATGAGGTTGAGAGTCCTGTTGCTTTCCCTGGTGAGAAAAGGAGAGAGAAGTATTAGACACAGAGCACATTCAGTGCTGAAGCCCTGTTCCTCGCTTCACTGGCCCAAGTGTGCTAGGTTAGCACCGACTGGAGAAAAAGAACAGTTTCAAAAGCCCAAATACTCCCTTTCATTATTATCTTAATAATATTATTAAGGAAAGATGAAAGGTTTCACACATTTGATACAATCCGTTTGGTGAAGTACTTTCCACATGCTTTGATGAGCTTGTGGGACAGATTACGTAAAAATGAGTAAAATATCTTGGAAGTCAACAAACAGGAGTCCATGTACAGATCACAGAAACTGGCCCTTCCCATTTTCCCTTAAAAATGCAAAAAAACCCAACACATCTCTTCGCACAAGATGCACCAGAAACGTCCAGTACACGCCCATAAGCAGTTAGTCAAAAAAACATTATGAAAACAGCCCTGCATTCAGAGTAGGTACAGGAATTGATCATGAAAGGAAGGGGTTTACTCTGGTACGTACAGGTAGGCATTGCAGAAAACACATCTGTTGCTATATGTTTTGCCATCAGAGCCGCAGTGGGGCAAGTATTCCATGGTGCAGATAGGAGAGACTTCTTGGAAGCTCTTGCAATGCTCCTGCACACAGAAGACAGACATGAGTCTCCCTGCCCGAGAGCAAACTGTGTCATCGCCCCCCAGCATAAGGAAGACACCTCACTGAGAAACAAAATTGTCATAATAACATCATAAATAACCAACTCAAAGTTTCCTCCTGGTGGCAGATGTGATCTTTCACTGTTTCTGCTCGCTGCCACGTCCTTTCCTGCACTGTTACAGTGCAGTGGGATGGATGTTGGTTGTTTTATGACCAGTGTGAAATTCCCAAGGGATTTCCTCAGGTCTGCGTAGCACCACTCCCCCAGTTTGTAACCCAGACAGAGGACAGTCCCCCATGAGCATAACAGACATTAGACCTCAATCTTTGTTCCCATCCTTTCCCCACTTACTTTTGTAATGTCCTCTTCACAGCGTCCGTTCTTTCTCTTGCCAAGATTGGTCCGATGCTCCCTAGAGGATGGAAAAACCATTGTTAGCCACAACCTTCCCTTTTACAACCACAGTGCAAGAACAAACCTCTCTCCCACTAGTACACAGGAGATTTTCGGATAAACTAGCTGAGCATTTGCCTGCACAGCACTAATGAGAACTTGCCCTTAGGGACCAGGCACACGTCTTTTGGAATAACGCTCCCCCCAGTTTATGCATCCCACTTTGTGGGGCTCTGGGGTTGAGTGCCCATGTCAAACACCAACCAGGTCAAACAGGAAAATGGAGGTAGACAGACAGGACCCACCTAGGATGGTGTTTCAGAGAGAGCCCTTGTGTATTATGGATCAAACCACCACCTCTGTGAACCCCCCCAAGCAGAAGGACAAGTACTTACAGGTTGTGGGCACAGAGCGTGCACTCGCTGGCGTAAGTGACACCGTCGGTACCACAGACGGGATCGTAGATCATCGTGCAGGCCATCAGCTCTTTGCCGTCCTTCAGCGTGGAAGTTGGGTACTGGCTGCAGTCGAGCTGGAGAACAAAGATGGCAAGAGCTCCAGCACAGGCTCTGCTCTGTGCAAGGGCACCCAGACACAACCACACACCCCCCCCCCGGCCTATGCCTCTGCCTTTTAGGATCTGCCACAGGACGAATTATGGTTATATATTAACTCATTCTTCATGGAAAACTAGCAATTTCCTCTCATAGCCTTCTGCTGGAGAAGACTGAATCAAGGCTCGACGGTAGACATCACTCATTCAACTTCCTATTTATCATGATGCCCCTATACCTTGCTGAGCCCACCAGGATATTACCAAACGCAGCTCAAAAATAATCTGCAAATCAAAATGGCATGATTTATGCACTTCCTGCAAGAGAGCCGACCGTGACCAAGGAGTTTTTCACAGCCCATAAGAATGGAGGGGCGATGTGCTGACAGGCCTTTTGTTGCAACGGGACGGCACCGAGTGTTGAAATCTGCCAGCCAGACTGACAGCAGTCGAGGCTGATTTACACCGGTTGAAGAACTGGCCTTGCGTTTTAGCGCTCCCAGTTTCTCCAGTGTGAAGCTCTTCCTCCCTGATTTATGTATCTCACCCGGTGTGAGCACAGAGCGTACTCAGGAAACAAAGGAATGACATTTCATAGTTTGTTTATATAGAAATGAAATATCTGAGTCGGGATGTTGACTCTCTCAAACACATGCTAATGAGATGGCTTTGTTCTGCTGTTCCCCAGTGAGAGTAAATAGTTTAGAGCTGGCCAAATGTAGTTAATCTAGTATTTTTACAAGATTCATTGTTGGTATACATTAGATTACATTGCATTTACTAAATAAAAAAAACCCAAACAACCAAAACAGAGAGGGGTTTGAATTCCCTGGTACATTAGGTGTCAGCACTCAAAACACAGGCAATTTTCTAATCTTTGCAGAACACCCCTTTGTAAAATGCAAGCATCCAGAAGGCACCGGATACCCTGGGTCCTCTGCGTCCCCTTCCCATCTTGCCAAAACAGACTGCTCGGTTCCTGTGGCAGCTATGACAGACTGCTGTGGGAAAGGGATTTCTTCTTGTAAAGCCTTAAATCATTTATACTACCTGTCTCATAACTCATTCCGCACCTGTCCTCTCCTCTGCCTTTTCCCGGCTGCGTGCAGGGAGCACACAACGTTCCTGCTGCCAGGAGGGTGATATTCACCCGCAGAAGGACAGACAGCACAAGCTGTGACCCTCAGGGGAGGCTACACCACCAAACCCCAGCAGTCTTTATTCAAGTTATGCCATCAGCACCACTCAAGCTCTTATTTTCCTCCAGATTTCACTTACTTGGGGAACTTCTATGCACCTTCCATCATGCTTCTTGGCAACACTGGTTCCAAATTCGCTGGAAGAGAAAAAGCAGGGTTAAAACTGCTCCACAAGTTGAACAGTTTGAGCTCTCAGGGGGTGACCTCCAGGACTTACACGTTATGGGCACACAGAGCACAGTCGTTGCTGTAGGTGACACCGTCTGTCCCACAGATCTCGCGCAGGATGAAGGGGCAGGCTGCGACGGTTTCACCGGTTTTGGTATTGCTCAGGTACATGCTGCAGTCAACCTGGGAAGAGAAAATAACAGCGCTGGGTCAGCTGCTGGGGGACGGAGGTGCCTCATCTGCAGTCTGCCCATTCTGATGCTCTAGATTGTAAAGGCTTCTGCCAGAGGAAAATCAGAGGGGTTTTAAGTTTAGTCTTCCAGTAGAAATGAATTAAGTAATTGTAGTCGGGTTTGGTGTTGCCTGCTAACAGAGGGAAGAAAGGAGCAGCTGGCCAAAAAGATGATTTCCCCAGAGCAGTGGATATGCAAGTTTTAAAACAAGCATTTAACCCAAGGAATCTGATTTAAAATGTTTGACATTAAGTCCAGCTTGGCGTAGTTAACTAAATCCGAGATTCTGTTTCAGCTTATTCAGAACAGCAACAAGAACTGTTTCAGCAGCTTCCACTGCAAAAATATTTACAATATATAAAACCTAACAGTTTAAATATTTGAGGATAAATAGACAAACACCTACTGGAAGTCAGTCTACACTAGCTAAGCACCACTGACACTTCACTGTCATTTTGCACAGTTTCCCCAATGCAGTGTCTCTTATTAACTGTATTTTCCACATGGTCCAAGAGCAAATTAAAGCAAAGCTGGCATTTTAACAGTGTGTCTCTACTATAGAAAATATATTGCAGTCCCTCAGGATGCATGAAGTTATTTTTGGTGCTGTAGAGCTGCTCTGCATAAGCAGAATAAACGCATTGAGATATTATCAGCCCGTATTGTTACTGTGCAAGATAATAAAGCTATTTTTGTAGGCATATCTGGGACCAGATTTTTCCTGGCTGACTAGAACACGAGGATTTTTTAACCTGCCTGTCTACTGCAATGGAAATCCTCGCACTGAATGAATACACGGACATCTAACACAGCCTTCTGTCTTCCTCTCCTACTGTGCTAAAATGGGCTGCATGGTTCTTGGGCTGCCTCTGATGATTTCTGTTCAGAGTTCTGCAGTGCTGGGACATTTTGTTTCTGAAGTCCCAGCCTGTCCCTATTCTCTCTTGCCCTCACGTAGAACCACAGCACGAGCCCCCTGCATCACCACCCCGTGCACCCGGGAGCACGGTGGGTGTGCTGAGCCCAGCCAGGCTCTTCCCGGAGACTGGGGATGGAGTAGATGGTGGTTGTTTTAGATCTACTTACATTTACAACAGTACTTTCCTCCTTGCATCTTCCCTCGTGGCTTTTCTTAACGTTAGTCCCATGTTCTCTGAAAGAGAGAGGCTGGCGTTAGCGTGCTCGCCAGCTAAACCCTGTGACCCCCAGGAGCCACCGAAAGCAAACCAAACTCATAGCCAATGTATATGGTAAAGGAGGCATCTGAATTCCTAATGAACTGGCTTCTCCTGGTCATTAGCAAGCATAATCCTAAACAGACCTATCAGGTCTCCTCACTGTGTGCTATGCAGCAGCCCCATCCGTGCTTTCTTCTGCCCAACCACCACAGCCCCTCACGGTGTGCTCAGACTGAGAGCTGGTTCTCCCACAGCTTCCCCCCGCCTCCCCGAGCACAAACAGAGCATCAGGGAAAGAAATCAGGGTGACAGGGGCTTTGGGAGGTTGAAAGAGAAACAGGAAGAGACAGGTAGATATGTTGGTATCAAAAGAAAAGCCGTCTGGAGGGCTGACCATGGCTAGTCACCCCAAAAGAGAGTCCTGTGCACAGTACTTACACGTTATGGGCACAGATGCCACATTCGTTGTCATAAGTAAATCCATCTGTGCCACAGACTGGGAGCAGGATCCTTGGGCAGCGTACCAGGGTTTTCCCACCCTTGGTCATTTTTGATGGGTATTGACTGCAATTGATCTACAAAGAGCAGGAGTGTCAAACCTAGGGAAGTCCTTGCTCTCTGAGAAAAACCCCAAACGTTACCCCCTGCCACATCTTTTACTCTGGGATGCTGAAGACAACACTAGTGCTACATCTCAGTTCTCTCAAATCCAGGCTGAGTCCGTTCTGCATGAATCCTCTCATGCACAGAGGGAGCTGCACAGCACTGCACAGTTTGTGAGATGTCAAATCACTAGGGTAAGTAGCTCGGTCAACCCCAAATACAAAGTGGGCCAAAAAAGAAAAAAAAAAAAAAAAGAAAAACATATTTCCCTTTTCATTCTGCAGTATAGATATAAATGAAACACCAAAATAGTGAAGGAACGTGGACTTTGCTGACAAAATCTTTGAAGGGCATCCTCAAGGGAAGATCTAATCCCAAACTGACCAACTTCCACGTTTTTGTGTTGGCATGTCCTGGATACCAGCTCTGGGACTTCTCGGCTGATACTCTCAGACCAAAACTTCTGGTGTGATCCTTATACCGGAATATATCCCCACCCCAAAGGTGGTGCTGTAGGTATGACTTTGTAATGAAAACTCTGTGCCTAGCTCCCATGCAGCCCTCCTGCCAGGGCTGTGCAGGTTAGGAGGGCCCAGAGGACACCTGCCTCAGGACAGGTGGGATTTGTAGGCATCCTCAACACAAGGGGCTAACAAAACTTAACAGTTGTGTGAAGAAAGCCAGGCTCCAGGCCAGCTCACTTTCAGTGAAGATGTAGCCTCAGGGAACTTGTCGGTCGATACAGCTAAAAGGAGAAATATGCCTTATATTGCATACTTACCTCAGAAGTCTCCTGTCTGCATTTTCCATTGTGCTTTTTGCTAACATGAGTCCTGTGTTCTCTGGAAAAGGGAAACAATAAAGTTGAGGAACTAAATAGCCACATCAGTTTACTCATTAACAAGTTCGTCACGTATTCTCATAACATACAATTTAAAGCAATATTCTGAATTATTCCTTCCTCTGCTCATTCACTGCCCAGCCCGCAGACTAATTCAAGGAACTGCCATCTGACTCTTCAAGGTTTCCCCTCATGAGCACAAAGAAGGCATCAGAAGGAAACTAAGGGTAAATCCAGAACCAATCCAGTCTCTAAGAGACTTGAAGAAACAGGGATAAGCAGAAATGCAGAAGGGTGGTTCTCGGGAGTGCAAAGCATTGCTGGCTACTTAGAAGGCGTGCTGTACCTATGGCACTTACCCATTGTGGGCACAGATCCCACATTCATTATCATAGGTGTTGCCGTCTGTGCCGCAAACTGGGTTCAGGATCCTCGGGCAGGATACTAATACTTTGCCGTCTTTAGTGGTTGTTTTTGGGTACCTGTCGCAGTCAAGCTGCCAAAATACAGAGAATTAGCTGTGGTGGAGCCCTTGCTATGCAAGAGAAGTTGATGTAAAACCTTTTCATTCCACATCCCAGCCACCATTGTTTCTGCAACAGGTCAAAGCCCTGATACACTGAAGCTAAACCTTCAATCATAAATTAGCTTTCTGAATATTATCCCAGTTCTCTAGGAGTCAAGAAAAAACTGTCTTGGAGAAGGGATCCTTCGGGCAGAAGAACATATACAAAATTTTGAGCCCATTCTCATTTAAAAAAAAAAAAAAAAAAAGCATCTTGATTTTAGTGGGAAACAATTTTCACCAGCTGGAAATCTGACTAATACTGTTTGTGTTGGTTTCCTCCCCGCTTCTCCAGCTCTTCAGATTCCCTGTAGCTAAGCACAGGGTTTGAAAGGGTAGAGAAAAAAAATGGTTATCTATCAGTTGGAGAATACATACTAGAATTTTGGTGCTGAAATATAGAAGTTTCTCTTCCTGAGGCACCAGATTGTTGGCACTATACAGTAATACAATAAACTATCCTCTAGGAATATGCATGCCTTATTCTCTTATGGGTCTCACTATGTCTGTGAAAGCAACCGGCACGGGAGTTTTGAGTCCCTGATGCAAAGGGTAGAAATGCTTGTGGATCTCCCAAGAGAAAACTGCCAACCAGCACAATGCTTTGGCAAGTGAAATCTTGGGCATTCCATTGGGCACAACAGCCAGCTTAGTACATAGGGAAGCAAGTTCTGCAGCTTCTCATTTCATATCCATCTCCTTTCTCCTTTGTAGGCCTGGTGTGGTTTGCATGTGGTGACCTTCTCTTTGGAGCAGGAAGGATTAAAAATCCACTCTCATTGGCAGAAAGGCAAAGAATGGACTGGGACCCTCATAAGCCTGGTCATACAGTCCTCTTGCTGTTTCCTAGGGAAATCTGTGGGGTTCTCGGGATTCTTTCTATTAACAGCCCTAAGAGATTGATTTCTGAGTTCTACTGCACTTACAGTGATGACCTTCCTGCATTCTCCATCATGTATTTTGCTGACATTGGTGTGATGTTCACTGAAAGAAAGAAATGCTTTGGTTAGAAAGCCTTGAGAATAACTTTTCCCATTACAGACTAGGCACTGGGACAAGAAAGCAAGATCCTACCCGCTTTGTGGAACACTACAACTGCTTGACTTGTCAGAACGGACCCCACAGATGGTAGTAGCAAATGCACAGTATTTCCATAACGCATGGTAATTGAGTGTTAGGAGTAATAAGGGGTTACAAGTAACACTTTGATCTGTTCGTGGCTCTGCTTTGGGTTGTCCTCTGATTCTTTTGTGATTGCCCCCACAAGCACAGACAAAAAATGGGGAAGAAAACTTGGGTTGGCTGGAGAATTGTAAGTAGCCACCTCCAAAGTGACCTACAGAGACATCTGACCTAAGATGTTTTACAGAAGTGCTTCTGAGAGCCTTAACTATCACTAACTATCCAGAAGGATCTTCTATGCACAAGACTTACGCATTATAGGCACAGATCCCACATTCGTTGTCATAAGTGAAGCTATCTGAGCCACAGACTGGTTTCAATATCCTTGGGCAGGCTACCATGACGTGACCATCTATCTCAGCTTTTCTGTACCTGCTGCAATCGATCTGTAAAAATAGCAGGAATAGAGAAAAAAAAACCACAACAAAACAGCACATTTTAGATATAAAGATATAACACTCCTACATAGTCTGCTTACTGTCCCTCAGCCTTTGGGGACAAATCTAGCATCAAACTAATCCCACTATCAAAAGTGGAAGCCAGAGTCAGTTCTGTAGGAATTCTCTCCTCCCGAAAAAAATAGCATAACAAGAAGTATTGTGATTTGGATTTTGTGAAGTCCTTCACAAAATCCCATTAGAGCTACCCAGGTGGTGAGATCCAGCCTTCAGCCAATGTGACTTTTTCATTTTATTCCCAATTACAGAGGCTAGATTTGAATTAAAAAGCACAGAGACGTGGTACCGGACAGCCTATAAAAAAACCCCTCTCAGCTTTTAGTTGTCATCAGATTTTAATTCCCTTTGTGCCATGCACGTTCCATTTTCCTCTTGTGTGGTGTTTGAACTGTCCCCTTTTACAAACAGCTGAAGCCTTCCATGGACTTTGTCTTACCGCAATAGATTTTGGATCGCATTCTCCATCATGTGCCTTCTCCACGCTGGACCTGTGTTCACTAGAAGGAAACAGACCTGTGTCAGGGATCGCAGAGAGCGGCATCACCTCGAGGCTGGCAGTGTTGGCACCCAGCTGCTAACTCACGTGTTCCTCTGCCCGGGCCACCTTTGGGGGATGAAGCTGCCACCCTTACCTGGAGCCCCTTGCCCTGCAGCTTCCCCTGGGTCTCCAGCGATGCTCACCTGTTGTGGAGGCAGATCCCGCACTCGTTGCTGTACGTGTTGCCGTCGGTGCCGCAGACTGGCTTCAGGTTCCTTGGGCAAGCTACCCAGGCCGTCCCACCCTTGCTGATGCCGCTGGAATACAGGCTGCAATCAACCTGTGAAAGCAGCAGAGGATCAGACCCGACGTGGGCTCCGTCGTGGGACGAAACCCCCCCGCATCCTCCCGCCACCACAGCCACAGCGCCTGCAGCTCCTGCCGGGAGGTAAATTGGAGGTATTATTTTGAATCCGCTCAGGCAGTCAGGAGGAGTGAATCTTCTCTACACAAGTTTCTGATTATGCCTTCCTGCCGGGCTCCGGGGGAGGCACGGCACGGAGGAAGGATTGCTGTGGGTGAGACGGTGCCTAATGAAGGCAGGTGGTAATTGGGAGCCCGGCTGTACACCGGAGCCCCTCAGCTCAAAATCTGATCGCTTCAAATCGTGCTGCAGTCTCCGGTGAGTTACAGGAGTCTCGTAACCGCGTGGGAAGAACCTGCAGACAAATCTATCACACAGACCCTGCTGTTTTCCTCTCTATGATACAGGTATAGAAAACCTATGCAAGGAACACGCTTCTGCAGGTTTTACTGTACAGAAAAAAAAAGCCAGAATCGCAGGCTTTGATGCTTTCAAGCGTACCATCTTAAAGCAGTATTCCTTGTGAGGAGATAACCTGCTGCCTTTGGCTTGGAGTAACTAAATTACGTCTAAGAGTTAATATAATAGGATTATAAAATTACTTCTTGCTTTCTTCATCTTATTTAATGAACTGAAAATATTGTAAAAAATGGGGGATCTTTTACTTTCTCATGACATTGGCAATATCATTCAATCATGCACTGGAAAATATTATTTGAACAGTCAAGCTTTCATTAAATTTAATCCACTTGCTCATCCAGTAATTACATACTGCTTCTACTTTACCAGAAACCTGGAATAGAACAGAAAAAATAGATCTGTAGCTCACCTCAACTCCAAAGGCAACACCTGAAAGAAAAAAATAGAGACAGAAAAAATAATATCAAACTATTGATATGCAGAGAAGTTATATGCAAATCTTTTCATGAAATTCAGTAGCTGTTGTTGACTAGTTTATTTGGTTTAGGAAAATATGGAATTTTTACATTAGGCCAGTAAAGGGTCATAGGATGCATTAAAAGTTACTAAATAAAATTTCATTGCACTTTGAGGGGAGACAAAACAGGGGAGAGCAGATATATTAATCCAGCCCTAAGATGTTACAGGGAAGGGATACAGGTACTTTCAATTCAGTACTCTTAGATTTTAACCTCTTCTAAGAGACTTTCGAAAGTTTGGACGTGTGTTTAAGATGACTGTGGACCACTGGCTCTGTCCATCTCCAAACACATCCTTCTCAGTTGCCAGGAACAGCGCAGTAAACTTACAGAGCAAACAGGGGTTAAAGTTTGTATTTATATTGCTCACATGGATAATGATGCCATTTCTAACAGTTTTACTTTTTTACTCCTGCTCCTTCAGCAATTTGCTCCTACAAACCCAGAAGATGAAAGCAGTTGCTTTTATGAGGTTGGCTGAAACCTCAGTCTTGAAGTCTAATTTTCAGCTACATTCCCTCAGCAAGAATATTTCTTCCTGGAATAAGGCTCTCCTCCACATTACAAGACCCAAACACTTTTACTAAAATGAAAATTCAGCTCTGATACAGCTAGACAGGTCTCCGCAATATCCCATGAAATACTCACCTAAGGAGCAGCAAAGGGCTAGAGCAGCCTTCACCAAAACGCCCGTTGTCTTCATGGCAGACAGAGGCACCACACCAGGGCAGCCTGCTAGCTCTCTGTGCAGGAGAGGAAGATTGCAGGTAGGAGCAGGAATATATAGCACACCACGATACCAAGTGGTCCCACCTTATTAGGTCATGCTCCAAGTCTGTCATCAACATTCAAAGCCAAAAATATATTTACTCAGTGCTAGATGTCTAGCTAATGATTGACACAGGCGTGTATGCCAGGAAGGGGCTTGCGTGGCTCGAGGGGAGTGGGGAGCGTGCCAAGACCCCTCTCCTCCCAGATGGATCTGTCCCAGCCCTAGGCTGCCCCTTGCACGGCTGTGGCATGTTGCAGGCACACATCTACCCTGTGGCTGGCTAAAGGCAATTAGGTCTTTCTCCTCCTCTATAGTTTTCAACTGAGCTGCCAGCTGATAGCCAAAAACCTCATTATTCAACCTCAGAGCATGATTTTGTACTCTTCACTGCTGTATTTCATCCCAGTTTGAGCCCAGGCAATTTCAGCCCAGAAGGTCACCCTGTGTTCTGCGGGAGAACTCCTGCTCTTCTCCCGTTTTAAAAAACTCAGCAGTGCTCTGTTCCATGTGTCAATTTTTTCTGTACTACAGCAAGGAGCAAAAAATATTAAGTTTGCTCCTAAAATCCCTCTTTTTCG
The DNA here is from genome assembly GCA_033628505.1 of Tringa tobata. Taxonomy (NCBI): domain Eukaryota; kingdom Metazoa; phylum Chordata; class Aves; order Charadriiformes; family Scolopacidae; genus Tringa; species Tringa tobata. The sequence goes on from JAHREE010000457.1 coordinate 2,931,552, forward strand.
GCTGTTTACTGGTAATTCCCATGGCACCCTCTGCTCATCTGCTACCTCCTTCCCCATGGCCAGTTCCTGACCCACCTTGCCAAGCCTAAGTGACACCATCCCACAGGGCAGCAGGCCAAATGCTTTTGATGTCTGTATAGACTAGATGTACTGTATTTCCTTTATCTAGGAAGTCAGCCAACATTGCAAAGATTGACATTAGCCCACGCACTGTTTCCTTCCTGAAAATTAAACATATGCATTATCCCTCTACACTTTTTATCTTTAGTTTTCTTCAAATTTCTCCGAAAGGTTTGCCCACTGTTAAGGTAACAGAACTTGGATTGTCCTGAACACTTTTTTGTCCTTTATTGAAGGAGGTTTTTGGCTATTCTTTGGATTGGTCCCAGTCTTCTCGATTGGGAACCTAAATTCTCCAAATTTCTCACTAACTTTTAATCTTTCAAATTCTGTACTTGGTAATTAAAATCCTTACTTGCGGATCTATTTTTTACATAATTTAAACAGAGTGGGCTCGCGTTGATTCATCCCAGCTTTATTTTCTAAGAGAAGGACATCTCCAACATCTTTCTCACTTGAAAAGCAAATCCACAATAACATGATTTGGGGATTACCTAACGGAAAATTATATTTGGTTTTGTATCCAGGAGCTCTGTTAATATTAGTAGTTTGCAGCATGCATCTGCAAAGCTAAAGTCTCCCCAAAAGCCAGTATTTCCAGGTACGTTAATCTCTAGTGACACTAGAGACAACTCTATTCATATATTTGTTTTCATTCCTTCCTTTACCTTGGTTCCACCAAGTGTCAAGGACTCCAGACCTTTGGACCAATGCAGGCCTTGACTACAAGGACCTCTGTTCATCCTGATTACAATATCCATCTCTCCGGGCTTATTCCAGCCAAGACTGTCATCAATTAATGCTTCCTGGCAGAAGAAAATGTATCTCGACAACTTAATTGCCAGACTCTGTAAAAGCTGTCACGGTCAAGAAAATTCCTGCCAATGTCCACAGAGATGACACCTGAACCTTATCGGAAAGGAGAAATTATTTGCAAACCAAATCTGCAGTTAAAATGGATTGACTCGACATGTTCTGTCAAGATCACAGCAATTCTCTTCCAACTAGGTTATTAAATTTGGGGAATAGTTTGCAATAGGAGACAGATTAAAGGGAGAGAACAGCAAACACTTGTCAAGGATCTAGAAAAGGAACTGGGATATGAGAAACATCACTACAGCTACAGCACATGTCTGCTGTCCCCTGTGTCAGCCAAGGCACATAGTCCTCAGCTTTGGTCTCCCGCCCAGCGCACAAGGAAGATCCATGCTGCAACCCTGCAACTGAGCTGTCTGCTTCACAGAGAGCAATTCAGCAAAGCTTTTTCCAGCAGCCACTCATCCAGCAGGACAGAGTCTTTTAGGACCAGAGCAGAAGGTGCAGCACTTCTCGCCCAGGCTGGACAGGGAGACCTTTGGCTGTCCCCATGCGTTTCCACCCTTGTATTTGTGCAACCCCCACTTGCAGTCATGCTGTGTTGACATCCACTGTTTATTTTCCCTTTGCCAGGAATACCAGGAGAGGGAGGCTCTGCAGAACTCACCTGGCTGAGCAGATCTGGACACGGGTACTGTCCTTCTTTCCTTCTGCAGGTTACCACTAGTCCCAGCTGTGAATCATTTACTACCATTTCTGCAGAATCTCACCAATGCAGACCAAGAAAGTAAGCGACCCCTTTGAGGCCAGAAGGCAATAAAGCCAATTTACCTGTTTTTCAGAAATATAAGTAGAAATTTTCTATGCTTCCCATCCATGAACCAAGTATGCAGTTGTTACTACACCTTTTGGGACCTTCAACATGAAGGCGAAACGTGAATTCTCACCTGGATTTGTAATTTGCAAGTAGCTGCATTTACATCTTACTATTTTCAGTGAAGAGCTTGAGGGGTGTTGCTCACACCTTCATGCAGGGGAAAGCACTGAAGGTTCTTGTGTTGTAGCCCCGGTGGGAGGGCTGGGCAGCAGGAGCTCCTGCAGCAGACTGGAGTGGGGAGATCCCAAAGAAATGACCTGGACAAGAGCTCTCTGCAGTAGGGAGGCCCTCACAGGAAAAGACAGATGTGCTAACAGATGCTAAACAGGCATCTTAAAGAGAAGAGAGAGAAAAACCCATTCACCAGTCCCCAGGACGAAAGCAGATGGGCCATGGAGCGGAAGTTGTGATCATCAAGGCAAATAATGCTGAAACCCCCAGGTACCCCTAGGCAGCAGTTGTTTGATGGGATTGAGCATCCCAGGGATGCAGGGAAGAGACAGGAAAGAGAGCTCTGCAGCAGACCCAGAGGGGCTTCACTGCACAAATGTCACCAGGCTTTCTGCATCACAACTTGCTCAGTTCTTGAAGAAGCAAACACACCCCTGACCTGCAGGATTTCTGGCACTATGTCAGACAGCCAGAGGTGGCCTGGCCAGAGCACACCATGCTGCATGCAGGGACTCTCCCTCCATGGTGGCTGCAAGAGCAGCTGTGAGGTGGTGGGCAGAGCTACCAGGGTCCACACGGACAGACTGCAGAGGATTGAGAAACACCACAGTGAGCTCAAGGTCTGCTGAGTCCTCTGCCAGAATCAACAGTCCTCACTACATACCAAGAGCAGCACTCGCACACCCTGAAGAATTGCATAAGTACCTGACACCTTTTATGAAAAAGAGCAAGAGACTCAAGGCCCCTGCAGAGAGTAGTTAAGCTCAAAAACCAACCACGTTGAGAGGCCTGGAGACTGAAGCAGCCAGTTCATAACACCAGTTCTGCAAAACCTCAGAAACCACTGTGAACCACACGGGGTCTGTGGATCTTGGCAAGAGACACCCTTAATAAAGTGTAATTTACAGCAAACTGAAGACTCCCCAGGGTGCTGGTACCTTTCCAGGTTGGTAGAGGACTGTTTTAGCCTTGTTACTGTATTAGAGGGTAACACAAAGGGTAACCAAGAGCAAACATAGAAGAAATTTCACTGAATTTCACTGAATTTTTAGAGTTGGAAGGGACCATAGAGATCATCTAGTCCAACTCCCCTGCCAAAGCACAATTGCCCAGAACTAGAGCATGTTACTCGTGACTGCATCCAGGCAGGTCTTGAAAACCTCCAAAGAAGGGGACTCCATGACCTCCCTGGGCAGCCTGTTCCAGGGCTCTGGCACCTTCACTGTGAAGAAGTTTTTTTCTCATATTTGAGTGGAACCTCCTATGTTCCAAATTGTACCTGTTACCCCTCGTCCTCTCACTGGCAACCACTGAAAAGAGTCTGGCTCCATCCTCCTTAGATACTTATAGGCATTGATAAGGTCTCCCCTCAGCCTTCTCTTCTCCAGACTAAAGAGTCCCAGTTCTCTCAGTCTTTCTTCATAAGGGAGATGCTCCAATCCTTGAATCATCTTCATTGCCCTGAGCCCCCTGTCCCTCTTGAACTGGGGAGCCCAGAAATGGATGCAGTATTCCAGTTGTGGCCTCACCAGTGCAGAGTAGAGGGGGAGAATGACTTCCCTCGACCTACTAGCCACACTCTTCCCTAGCCCAGGATTCCATTGGCCTTCCTGGCCACAAGAGCACACTGCTTGCTCATTGTCATTTTGCTGTCTACCAGGATGCCCAAAGGGTAATAAATTCCCAATACCTCTTGACCCTTTTCCACCTTCTCCCTGGAAACCTGATAGAAATAACGCATCGTTCACACGGAGCCTGGCTGGAGTGGCTCAGGACAGACCTCATCGGCGAGCCCTTGGAGCAATCTGCAGAAGGGGGTGGAAAGCAAGAAAGGATGGAGCGGGCAGGCTGCCGAGAGCAGAAAGGAGTCAGCATCACTGCCTCTGGTAGGGCTCTTAATGAGAGAGCAGGCGGTTTCAGCAAGTCACTGGCCTACCCCTGCTCAGCAGACAGGTTTGGAATCTATTTAACAATCCCTTATCACCAGCTGCAATTTTTGTGGATGGTAATTTCTGCTGGCAGCCAGAGAAACTCAGAAGGTGCTCAAATACTGACAGAAGAGGCTACTAGGGCACCATCTTCATCAGTTCATTGCTTTTGGAGCTCAGTTAATGCAGGTTTTATGCATGATTATTTCAAAACCTAAATACTTGAAATCACTACAAATCATAATAGCTTTCAAGTGCACTGATTTCCATTTGCAAGAATTTATTTTAAGCCACAAATTGTGCACTGCTTTTATGAAATCATGTAGATGGCCCTGAACATGATTTTAGCTGGAATCAGCGAGCAGACATCATCAGAGAACCTTTTTACTGTCTGATAGTCATCATTCTCAGGCTGCATAAATAACATTCAAGAATTTACTTGTTTCATCACAGCTCAAAGGCAGACAAACCTTGCACCCCCCAGAACAGCCAACCTGGACCAAACTGGCAACTTTCACCCTGCATGACTCTACTTGGCGAGGGGATTTTCCACATAGGAATAGACAGTAATAATTTCTGAATCACAGTGTTTGCTCACATTAAAAATCAGCATAAAAAAAAATATTAACAGCTACTTATGTCAGTCTGCTGATAATAAAATGAGATTTTAATATTATCAGCAGAAATAAAATATGATGCGTGCGTAAGCATTTTGAGAGTTTAAAAATCAATTCTCGTTAATAGCAGTAGAAAAAAAGGAATTGATAATTTAATTGAAAAAATCTACGTCTTTGGTGGGAGTGAAATTAATTGGTATTAAGTAAAATCCTGCCAAAATCTGAACGAAAGTCTCTCCAGCCTTATCTGCAACAGAAAGTGTTTACAGATCAGGTCACAGCTAAAATGGACTCAAACACTGTGTGTTCACTCAAGGTCTTCTGGAAATGTCCTGCAATAAAGTTTATACAAATAAAGAATGTATTTGCTTTAAGTAACAGCTATAAAAGAAAGTACAGGAAGTGCGTGCAAACTGCCAGCAGACTTCTGTTAACCCACCACCACAGTCTCCTGTTTTGCAAATCCCACCCCATTCTCAGATAACTTGCCCACAAGGAGCCAAAGGAGCCCTTAGCTCAAAGACATGCCTTCATCTTAAAATAGTTTCAGACTATAAATGAATTAGACTGTAAATTAGTTACATCTCAAAACAATTATGTTCTTCCTTAAATAGCTTAAGCCATTCAACACCATGGAACTTCTCCATCTCCCCCAGCACCAGGATCCTGAATAAAGGACACCTCCCTGCAGGGGATGCCTCCTGAGATGGGCACTGCCTGAGCCCTTGTGCCCACAGGGCCTTATCTGGGGAAGGAAGTTCAAGCGAAGACAGAAGGGTAACCCAGAAGCACAGAGTGAAGAGTCCACGAGCCACCAAGTTGGCTGAGCTTTCTGCTTGACCAGCGCTGCCTCAAGGGTGCCATCAGTGCCTCTGCCATCCCAGAGGGAGAAATGCTGCTGATCAAATTCACACCTCCGGATCCCAGACACCTTCCCAGCTCTGTCCCCAGCTCCAGCTTTGGTGGGGCAGGCCTTAGCTCACCATCTAACATGACCAGTCAAGGCATATCTACTTTCCACAGCTGCTCAAACAAAGTGGTCTGGATTTCCCAGTGCCTCAGATGAGGGGGCTGGAAAAGGACACTTACCACAACAGCCAAACTGCCAGCCCAATACATGGGGTGCTTTAAAACCAATTTTGCTCTGTGGGTTTCCAAATGTAAACCAATTAAATCTCAAAACAACCCTCTGAGGTAGGTAGTGTATCCTTTAATGTCCATTATACAGGCAAGAGAAAAGGGCTGAAAGGGTGGTGAAGTGATTGACCCAAGACCCCACAATGAGTCAGGGAGAACCTGACCCCTGGTCCCACCTCACAAAACACTGGACCACACTGCTCTTCCTTGGGTCCAACATCTTCACCAGGTATTTACAGCAGATGGTGCACCCCAGAGGCCTCTGTGCTTATTGCTTAAGGGGCGTGCAGTGTAAAAACAGAGTGGGGGCTTCTTTGTCCCTACCACGAGACTTAGTGAAGAAAAGTGACATGAAGCTGCTGAGTTATCTTTATTGTAGAAGCACGCGAAGACACAGCGAGGCGGCAGAGACCGCAACGGCGCGCATGGGGCAGACTTGGGAAGACACCACTTGGTTCCCACAGCCCTTCGCCCTCCACCTGAGCAAGGACGGGCCCCGTTCACTGCAGAAGGGGATGAAGGCAGCTCTGGCAGTCCTGGGGACTCGGCAGCTCCCCTGATGCTCAACATCAACTCTTCCTTTACTCGCCCTAGGGAAACAAGGGGAGACAGTTTGTTACTATAGTCCCAGAATGCAAAGGGACCTGAAAGGACCACAAGGAAAGCTCAAAGCTGTAATTCTCCCATGCTCTGTAAGGGCTCTGGGCCACCCCTGCCTCCCCATGATGGGGGACAGCAGGGCAATGCTCTGCCAGCATCCTCCCTGCTCCGCAGGGACAGCTTAGCTGAGAAAACAGAGCCAGGCCAAAGGAACGGGCAGAGCCACCACTGCAGGCACCAGAAAGTCTGCACATTCATGGATTTGACAGAGTTGGAAGGGACCTCTAAATATCATCTAGTCCAACTCCCCTGCTAAGCAGGGTTGCCCAGAGCACATCACTCAGGACTGCATCAAGGCGGGTCTTGAAAATCTCCAGAGAAGGGGACTCTATGACCTCTCTCTGCAGCCTGTTCCAGGGCTCTGCCACCCTCACTGTAAAGAAGTTCTTCCTCATATTTGAGTGGAACTTCCTATGTTTCAGCTTATGCCCGTTGCCCCTCGTCCTATCGCTGGAAACCACTGAAAAGAGTCCGGCTCCATTTTCCTTCAACCCACCCTTTAGGAACTTGTAAACATAGATGAGGTCTAACATTCCCTGTGGGAATGTTAGGCCCCGTGGCCCTAACACGGGGGGCCCTGTTAGGCCCACAATCCCCGTGGGCTCAGCCCCACCATCCCCTGGCTGCAGGGTGAGGGAAAAGCATACTGCAGAGGCCCTCTGCCCCAGCCCTGCAGCCTGCCCAGGCAAGGCTGGACACTACAACCTTTGGAAAACACAACCTCCAGAGGACAGGCAGGCCAAGAGCGGGTAAATCACTGCCCCTCTCCGTACCTTTGGTCACAGCTGATCCCTGGTGTTGGCTGGCAGCCTGAACTCCATTACTCCTGGAAAGAAAAAGCAAAAAAATTAGACCACCCCCAAGCATGACCATTGCTGTGTGTCACTTGCAGAGCATTAGTATCAGTGTGGCAGCCCCTCCAGCCAACTCAGTGGCCACGTGAAACAACAGCAGCAGTGCCTGGCACCAGGGCAGGCAGGTTGGGTCGCTGCCAGTCGACGAAAACAAGACCGATTTCAGCCCAAAAGCTAGGTGCTTTCCACATCTACTATCTAACTGGGAAAGATCCTGCTTTTTTTTGTCTTGTTCCTCCTTCTGCTGCCTTGAAAAGAAACATGACCATATAGAGAGCATTGTAAGAAAAGTGGTATTTGCCCATTGCAAACCTGGGAGTTACCTGTTTGTTAAAAACCACATTTTCAAAAAGGAGAAACTGGATATCTCCCTTTATCCCCGACCTATTGACTAATGCGGGCAGCCTGGTGACTATCACATGGGTGATTTGTGGCAAAACCTTTGAACAAGTAAAGGAACCATAAGATATGCAGCATTAAAAGTGAAATGTACTGCCAAGACCCACAATAGATTCACCCGTATAACATAGCACTGCAGGAACTAGTGGCCAGCTAGCTTACCAAAAAAAGATATCTAAATCCAGGACTCAGACCTACATTCATCCGCAGTAAAGCAGCACAGGATCAAAGGAATTTGGTTATGGCATAGAGAAGGTGGTGAGCCCAGACACCAGCCAGCCCAAGGCCCCGGGGACAAGCTCTCTCTGCAGCAAGGTTTTCCACCACAGCAGTGCACAGATACACCCTTTAGCATCAGATCTCTTGCAAACCACACAGCTCCCATCCCTTCCTACAAACATCCCTCCCTGATGGCAATCTGGCCACCAGGCTGGGAGAGTTGCCCAGAAACACCTGGAAATCCATCAGGAGCGTTGCAGGCAGGAGCGGATACAGACACAGAGCTGTGAAGGAATGAGCTCGGACACACATTTTTGTCAGGCAGCCGAGCATCGTCCATGAATAATTTCAAAATACAACTCAAGGAAATATTACATTTTGGGGTAACCATTTCTTATCTGTCTCCAAAACTTAACAAGAGGCCTTTTGCATTTTTGTTCTGCACATTGCAATGGTCTAAAACCATTTCTGATGCCAAAAGCACTGCTGGAGCTGGTTCCCTCTGCTTTTAGTAGCACAGATTGAGTGCCTGCATATTCAGTAAAAGAAGAATTCATTACACTGCAAGTGACCATGAATTTCAGTGCTGAAAATAACATTTCTCTGTACATTGTTCATAAGCTTCCAACTGAGAAATAGGGAAAGTTTCTGATGGACTCAAAAGGTTTTCCAAGGAAATGGGCTCCCACACATTTCCAATCTGATTCTTCAGGTGACTTTGTTTATGTGTATTAAGAACAAATCATTGTGCGTGGGGGTTTGTGTTTGGCTTTTTTTGCCCCAAGGAAACAGCTTATCACTTTCCCTTTTAATTGCATCCAACTCTCCTTGGAATACTTGACATAGCTACAAGCTGTCTGACTTTCCATAAGTGGCACAGTCCTCTAATGGCAAAGGCTCGAGAGCTGCAACAGCTTGGTGAAACACAGAAGAGTAAGGAATTCCAGACCAGGCACAGTTTTGTGGGAATCCTCTCTACTTTTCACTTGCCATGGTATACCCAATCCCATCTGTCTTGGGCAGTGTGAGCACAGTCACCAACAGGCTCGTGTAGTGCCTGGTCTCCCCATGCTCCCAAAACACACAAGCCAACAGAGGCTCCATCACACTAAAGGTCAAGACACAACGGCCTCCCGCATGATCACAGGCAAAATTATTTCTCTCTGCATCACAATTTCTTCACTTTAAACAAAGTTCAGAGCACTCTGCTGCTTTACAGAGGAAGGGAAGAGGAGCTGAGATGTTTACTTTTTAATGTTTTCGGGATCTGCTGGCATCCTGGCACCGAGCAGAGGAAGCCAATAGCACGATGCTATTGCATGACAGCTATCCCACAGGAAAGCTCTTCATTGCCTACAAACACATTGATACCAAATTCATATTCAGAAGCCAAAGCTCCTATTCAAAACTTTACAAAACTTCTCTATTTGGATGGTTCAATATTTTGATTCTCTCCAGGTCTGGAAAGTGAGAAAAAATCTCAATATTTCCCTGGGGATGAATATTCAGTTTCTCAAGAGTTCATGCCAACACAGAGGACAGTCCTCCCTGGCTGTTACAGGACACCCCACACACTCAAGAGACAAAAACTCAGATCCTGGCTGCAAATAAAAGTACTGGAGACTGCCAAGCTGCCACTGGTGGAAAGACAAAACACAACTGAGAAATATTTAACTCATCTGCTATATGGGATCACACAAGATGTCAAGGCTCAAGACCTTTCCAAAAAGTATGTCACTTAGAGAATAATTTTAATTTTCCAGCTGTCCATCTGGATGTTATTTGGGAAATGAGCCCTTTTTGCTTGATACAGTTCTAGTCTTTCTGGCCTCACCAAATTCCCCAGAGGAAAGCCAGATTTTTTCCCAGACACATCAGCCTCCTACCCTACAGCCTAGGTAAATCATGGAGACTATGTCCAGGCTACATATTAAATCTAAGTCTGAACCTGGATTTAAACATCTGGACTGTGACCATCCCACCCCCAGGGCACTGAGGTTCCCACTACAGATGCAGGGGATATGCTGGCTCTCCAGCACACCCTTGGAGTGAGAAATGGGATGCTACACACAGCCAAAAGGCACTTTGGGTGGCCACTTTCTCCACTTCTCAGCAACACTCCACCCCAGGGAGGGGAGGAGAAAAAAAAAATTCAAAAGAAAAAAAAAAAGAGGAGACCAGGGGCTCCAATACTCCTCTTCCCTCCCAGCCTGCGGTACAACTCCCCAAGCTGACCCTAACAGTACTGGAGCACGCTACACCACGTGGTTGAAGAGCAGCCAGAGAATATGGCTTTAATTAACCCATTAGTTCAGTTAACTTGTTCTTTCAATTAACCTGTTAGTTAACCTGCCTGCAGGGTCAAAGCGTTGACCCCCAGCTACTGCTGAAGAGCAGAGAAGGGCAGCTGGTGACCAACTGCCCAGTACTTGTGATTTTTCACTCTCCACTGTGGCCACCTGGATCAGGCCCCCACAAGCCGAGATGGTGCTGACAGGGGGGTTTACACAAGGGGAAAGGAAAATATGAATGTTTCCCCAGCCCAGCCGTGGCATGCCGCTTACCACTTCAGGGGCAGGCTTTCGGCATTCACCTTGATAGTTTACCGTGATGTAGTTTGAAGCTCTCCTGGAAAGGGAGGACAAGACATTGCTTATTATTCACTTGCGATGCCACAGCTCTGCCATCGGCATGACAGTCCTCTGTGGACTCCGTAATACTTTGATGCTACTTCCAATATGATGGCATTTATTACTCCCCAAACAATCTTACAGTTGGGCAGAAAGGGAATAGGGGACTCTGGAAACTTGTGTATCTTAATTAGCTGTCATCAGATTAATCTCAGGCATTTTGATCTATGTTTGCTTAACAGCAAGGCACCAAGGACACGCTTGATAGTGAGTCATGATATATCAAAACAAACACTGTGCTGCAAAAGACACTCGGGAATGGTGGATGGCCCTATATTACTGAAATCTCTCCGCCTACTCACATGGCAGCTGAACACAAGTCACATTCATTTTTGTATGTTTTCCCATCAGTGCCACAGACTGGTTGTGAGGATTTGCTGCAGAAAATCCTTCCACCCTTTACCCCGTGCAGAATTCGATCACAGTCCAGCTGAAGAGAGAAAAAAATCACATTTGGTGCTGGTTCACTTGCAAGACCTTCCTTTACGTGACTTAAAAGCGCTTACAAACCAAGCCTTGCTGTGGGGCACCTCTGCCCTGCGGCACATCCACCACTCCTCCAGCAAGGCCAGGCTTGTAAAAAGGTAGTGTCTCCTTTTGGACTGGTCAGCCAAGCTTCTCGGGGACTTGCCCCACAGCCAGGCACAGACCCACTTATCTGATCCACCTTGGCATCTTGGTCCAGGGCAGGTTTATTTCTCTCACTGGGGATCCACAAGAAGATGAAAACTTCTGCTACCTGTCCCTAGTCCTCCTTATCAGGGCTTTGACGCCATTTCATCTCCAAGAATGAAGATGAAATCCATTGGCCAAAATTAAGGAAAAACCTCTACAGCAGCCTGAGGGTGGTGCAACACGCAGCACAACTTCTGACACCCACTGAGTTCAGAGACACAAACATATACGAGCATCTATGACTAATTAAGGGTGCCCTCGCGTTTCCTCTCAAGCATGACAATGAGAACATTTAAACGCAGCTTTCCTTACAAACCATACATAGCAGAACCAGGACAAACTCACACAAGGAGTGGCTTTTTGGGGTCCCCCCTTGGCACTTAGGTCTCCAGCCTACAAACACGTCCGGGGTGTTTTCAGAGTTGTAGCAAATGTCAAACAGCAGAGGTCAGAGATATGGCAGCCTCTTCCCTGGCACACACACAGCCCCTTCCTCAGCCCGGCCGCCCACCTCTGCTCCAGGTGTTGAAAAAAAGACCCAGACAAAGGAGTGACTAATGAGTTCCCATCCCCTCCTCCAGGTGCTATAAAAATATGTTGCAATGGCTGCAAATGGTGCAATCAGAGGAGAGCTGCAGTTGGGACAAAGAGCACATTTTACCTCCTGTCCCACCTGGAGATGCACCATTTAGCACAAACGGATGGCTTATCAACAGGACCACCAGGAGGGGAGGTTTCATGCCAGGTGGCACAGGGGGTTCAGTGACATTGGGGTGCTGTGATAACACCTGCTGGTTAAATGCCACTTGCTAATTTCATTAATGTGCTGCTTCCTCTCTCATCTGGGTAATTACCAATGACGTGAAGGCAGACAATGCTGACCTTTACGATCCACTGTTAGATGCCTTCCTATGGTCCAGACATCACTGCCTGCAGTATGACCTCCATGCCTGCATTACTGCCCAGGGCAGGGAGCCACCCCACCAGCAGCCCCACATATCTCAGGTCCCAGAAGCCAGTGTCACCACTCCTTTGGCTCTGGGGAAGTGGAGCTGCCTGTGACAAAACCCACAGGTGGCCCTGGAAAGAGGAGAGGAGCAGATTTGCTCTCTGAATCACCTCTCGTCAGTCAGGCTCATCAGCATCCACACCTCCTCCAGTGCTGCCAGGAAATACCACTAAGCCCTGATGCAGACTGGAGTTATTACACCTAATGCTTCCTTTGGAATGCATCAAAATTGCTGTATCTGAACCACCTACCACGATTTTTTTACTCAAATATCCCTTTCTTAAAAGCAGTCAGTGACAGAGCTTCAGAGAGAGTTAAGGCAGTTTACAGTAAGGTTCCACCAGCCCCATAAAACACATTACCTATCCCTTCCAAAATGTTATTTAAATTACTGTATGCAAATGCTGGAGGGATTAAAACATCAGGCCAATTTTTAACAATCGTAGCTCTTGACAACACCCTGTGACAGTGAGATCCACAGTTTAGTCACTCTTTTAATGGTAACTTATTTCCTCTGATTAGTTTCATATTTTCCACTTTTAGCTGTGTTGAAACTACTGCATTTTGGTTTTGCGGACACAAGGCAAAGCAGACACCACCTTTCTCCCACTTATTCCATACACAGTCATCATCCATCACTCAGTGTTTCCCCTTTTAGCACTCCCTCCCCCTGCCAACCCTGTCCCGGTCCTCTGCTCATCTCCATCACCCTGCCCCAGCCATGGCCTTTGACTCAGCACCTTCTCAACATACGGGGGGGTGGCACTCCTCACCCCACTTTGGCTACATGTGGGGCAGGCACCCAGCCTGAGTTCAATACCAGCACCTTCATAGCTGATGTACTTCCATGAGGAGCCAACCCCAGAAGCAAAACCAGTTTAGGAGGGTCCTGTATGGGCAAATCCAGCCCTGCTCCCCTTCCCTTTGCTTCCGTGCTGGGGGATACAGGAGCTAGCATCAAGGTACTGATGCTTTCACTCATTCAAACCCTTCCAAGGACATGGGACCAAGTGAGAAGCTTTAAGGTCAGAGCAGGAACAGGAGCAGCTGCTGGGAAAGGAGCTATCGGGGGCTCAGAGCCAGTGGAGGAGCACCCCATGGGACAGGTCCCCATTTCTGCCCGCACAGCTGCCAGCCAAGATGCAGGAGGTGGATTTACCAGCTGGTAGCCGTCGTTGTCTCTGTCCTGCGTCTTGCGGCCGGGCTTGCAGTTCCTACCCCTCTGAGCTGCGTTTCCTTGTGGGCTGGCAGGGAAAGAGCAGAGG
>JAHREE010000457.1:2945229-3001841 GCA_033628505.1 Tringa tobata
CCACTGGGACTCTGGGCTGCCTTGTAAGCCCACGTCATGCCATTGGGCACCACCTCCCAGTCTGCAGTCCCTGCTTCTGGTGGTCCTGTTCCTGCTTCCCACCCCTAAGCCTTCCCCCTTCTCCTCACCATTCCCACTGTACGCTACATCCTGGATCCGGGGTGGCTGTTTTCATATCAGGGCTGCTTCTGCATATGCTCTATGGGAGTAGAGAGAGAGCATCTGGAAGGCAAAGTACACGCATGGGAAACTCCTCAGGAGCTGCCTGCACCTGACAGTCCCCTGGGAAAGGGGTTGCTCTCTATCAGCCTTGCTTCTCCTCCTCTACTCCACACTGCTTCTCACCACCCCACCCACCCCGAGCCCTTCGCACTGAAAGGGAAGTGAGACGAGGGGCAATGGTGGGGCCCTACTGCCAGAGCATCTCTTGGAGGGCCACTGGGATTCAGGACTCTCTCCCAGGCATCACCCAGATGCGGCTCCACAGGGAAAAGCTGCCATTTCTCAGCAGGAGGTTGCTCTCTTTTCTGTTTTTGCTCAGAGGAAGCCATACTCACAACTTCTCAGCGCACATGAGACATTTGTTGGTGTGCTGCTTGCCAGAGGAATCCCGAACAGGGTCATTCTCCCTCGTGCAGGACAGTCGTCCACCAGCTTCAAACTGGGAGCGATACTCACTGCAGTCATCCTGCAAAAGGAGGGCAGTAGTTAGGGTACCCCGTCCTCCTCATCTTAGTGATCTGATTCTTAGAAACTTGGGGTTTCCTCCCAGGAAAGCATGGAAGCATCACAAATGCATCACAGAAGAGCCTGGGTGTGGGCAAGAGAAAAGGGTGTGCAGTAGAATATAAACAGAGGAGTGAGTCAGAAAAATTATGGGTCCCTCTGCCTGTACTGCACGTGTTGGGAGTTTTCTAGTATGCTCCGACTAATTATTATTCCCCTTGTTGGGCTATCCAAAGCATGCCAGTGATGTGACCGATACGGTAATGAAGTCCCTCCCACTTCTCCCAACATCCTTAATATACAGCTACAGCCTTTTCCCAGATCATAGCTCAGATAATAGTTTCATTTACAAAACGAATAGTACCCCCGAAACCAACCACACTGGGAACCCATCAAGAAGCAGCAGTTAAAACATAAAAGCACAATGCAAACACACATAATAATCCGTGACCATTGGAAGGTTGCTTGGAGAGTAGATTATTAATTTGTTCCTGGTTCAAGAATCACTGTACAGAAACCATGTTAATTTGCCCCCTAATTTCAACTATTTCCAACACTGCAATAGCGCTTTCCAAACAGCGAGTACAGAGGGTAACTAACTGGATCCCACTTACTCTTTATTTTTTTACAAATTGGTTTTAACACTTGCAATTTTCTGCCCATTTTGTGCATAGGAGAGCTTTAGCTAGCTTGCATTAAGGTCCTTAGCAGGTCACAGACCTCCTATCTTTTGATTTGGCTCAGAAGTTTCCAACCCCTCCTCCTGTCTGCCAGGGGATTTCCCAGCATTGTCTCCTGCATCCTATCCAGGGCACCTCAGCCTCCGGCTCCTCAGCTTTCCTACTGGATTAATGCCAGCAAAACTCTCAGAGTACAAACCCTCACCTTCCCCCAGAGCCAAACTGGCCATCGGTAGGAGAGATATCATCCGGCATAGGACCAGCTGGCACCTGCTGGGGCCAACAGCCACGTTGCATTGCTCCCACCAGAAATAAATGTCACACCCCATTTCAGAGTGGCTGCCCGAGAGCCTCCATGTGTCTCCCCGTCACCAGTATGTGCTCACCCCCCTCTGCAGTTCAGGTGATGCTTTCCTCCCCAACAAGCCCAGAAAAAGCTCTCGCAGCCCCTTCTCTGTCTCCTTCCCTGGAACCAGCCCAGCTCACCACCCCAATCCTCCACCTCCGAGAGATCTGCCTTCCCCTAATAGCCTCTCTCAAATGGTGTCCCTTTGAACCAGCATCTCTAGAGCTCTTTTAACTTCCCGACCTCCACTGCAAAATCCTCTCTGAGTACATCCAAGACTCGCATTTGCCTTTTTCACGGCCCGTCGCATCCCTGACCCACTAACAAATGCAGGGCTTTCTTATCCTTTGTCACTTCTAACTGACAAGCAGGAATTCTCGTTAATCACTGACTGTGTGATCTTGCACTGTTATTACATTTTATCTTGTTTCTATTACTCCAGGCTTCAGCGCTATCCAATTAGTCCTGAGTGATCTGCTGATCCTCCTCTGCTGATACTGCCTCCCAGCTTCACCATCAGCAAATTTCAATCACACTTCCATTTTTTCATGCCAAAGTCATTAGGAAAAGTACCAAAACAGGATTATCCCCAAGACTGGAGCTTAAGGAGACCACACCAGTCCCTGCCATGGGAGATATCAAAAGGGAAGCGTTGGTAAGGGACTTTTCCTCCCCCCCTTCCTTACGGAACTGCTTATGCCAGGAAAATATCAGTGCATAGGGCATGGTGGCTGTGGGGTTACAGGGCAAAGGGGGCAAACGGCAGCACCACAAGAACTAAGTTTCCAACAAAAAAAAAAAAATCTGAAACTGAGCCACAGGCCCATGGAGATAGTGCAGGGCTGAGCTCTCCTCTCAGAATATAATTATCTCCTGAACTTTTCAGAGCTTTTTCACCCAGATTTTTCATTTTAACCTAATTAGTACCCTCAGCAGCACTGGCTTCTCCACCCTTGAGCCAGGTTTCAGGACAGTGCAGCACATCTGGTTTCTTACTCTGATGGGATTTGCCTCTCCCTGGATCCACAGGTCAGTGGATTAGACCATAACATTCAGGCACAAGTTGTTCACTTGGGGGATTCAAGAGCATGAACAAGAAATAAGGAGGGAAAGGAAAGTGGATCTCAAAATTAAATCAGTAGAGACAGAGCAACCGAGTAGAATAATGTTGCCTTTTCTCTATCTTGGGTAGGAATCCAATAAATTTTTATATTGACCTGCCTAATACTTTAATCTCACCTTATCTTTTCCTTGTCTGTTAGATAACTTCCGCTCATACTCCCTTTTGCTGGAAGAGAAGCAAGATGAGAAAGTGAATACCACAGTGCTCCAGGGAGTGAGAGGTTTTCCCCACCACTGGCTGCAGGAGGGGGAGTGTTCCCATCCACTGGCATTGGCAGCCACGTTGCTCCAGCAGCCACTTTCTCAGCCTAAGAGTAAAAGCACCTTTTTTTTTTTTCCTCCCTTCTACTCACAACTTCTCTGCACACATGATGCACTTATTGCTGTGTTGTTTCCCAGAGGCATCTCGGACAGGATCATTTTCTCTGGTGCAGGAAAGTTTCCCCTTCTTGAAGAGATCCCGAAACTCTCGGCAGTCATCCTGTGGAAGTGCCAAAAACGCAGGTTGACACAGACATGCTGACGGAAGCACGCATCTCCCACAAATCCACAAAGGATTATCCACCCAATGAATTATGTTTCAAACACTATTTCGTTTCCTTGAGGCGTAACTCAGTGGTAAACCATAGTTTGGCTGATGTGTTGTCTTAAACTACAGCGTGCAACAGAAAACAAATAAATCCATATGTTTAGACAAGTACTTTTGTCTATTGCATCCAGGCTAGTCTTATTTCTATTTGTAATAAATAAGATGTGCAAAAGCCTGCTTGAAGGACCTAGGTTCTGCCCTAAGTATAAAATTTTGAATGAGGAAGTCAGTTTTCTCACGTTTTGTGAGTGAACACAGTACCAAGAACTTCAAAATCCACACATAGTAAAAAAGATGAAGCTGCCAGTTAAAAAAAAAATCCTTACACACTTCCTTCTAGGTATGCCAGAGTAAGAGGTGAGCATTTTTTTACCTTCCATTTAACATGACCTTATGCATCAATTGAAGCAAAGCACTTTTACAAAAGGCTTTTGTAGCAAAACCCGCTTGAGTACTTCAGTCTGCTCTTTAATTTCCTCTGAACAACTTTCCTCTGACTTTCAAAACACACGAGCAGGTTTGTAGTATAAGAAACACATGCTACATGTGAAGCCTTTTTGGATCCTTCATGCAGCACTTAAGGCTACCTGCCATGTGATCTGCATTTTTTTCCCCCCCTCACACTCTGTAAAGGAGATGGTATGATTACTTATCCCAGCTCTGCAGGTGGGCAATTCAAGCCCAGAAAATTACTTTCTAAAAGCCAGACAGAAAATCTGCAGGTGAACAAAGAAATTCAGTGTAGATCTCTTCCTGACACTGTAAAGCTGTCCTTCTGCCTTCAGGACCACACTTTAGCAAGTCAGGTGTTTAAAAAAGATCTCCCTTAGGACAGCTATGCTTTATAAAGCCTTTAAATTGCCTAGACACACAGAGCTAGAAAGCTACTCTGCTTAACCACATGTAAAAAAAGAAATAATAAATCACTGCAACCAACACTATCTGATGGAAACCAGCTCACTCCTATCCAGAACAAAAACCCAAGGCTCACAAAGGCAAGTCCCTCCACATAAAGACTTGCTATCTAGAAAAACAGCTACAGGTAAAAGAAACCAGCAGGGTGCATCGACAAGATAAACAAGGGACAATTAGAGCCAGCCTGCTCCCACACCCTGCCCTAGTCACAGCTCACATGCACCATCATTGCTATTAATTATTTGTCAGATGCCGACAGCGTGCCTTATAAACAGATAGGTATCCTCCTTAGCCTATACCCTGGGTCGGGCACAGACCACGTGTGCCATGTCAGTAATTGCCTGATAGGGACTGGGATTGCCTGGGATTTGCCAGTTTGGGTTTCTTTTACACTCGTAGATGGCAAAAAGCCTCAGGGTCCTTCGGAGTCTCTTGCCAAGGCAGAGCACATTCGCCCCACTCCCATTGCTGGGCCCTTCCCCATGGGCCAAGCCGGCGTTTCCCACGCCCCAGACAAGGAAACACTCTCGGCAAGTGGGTCAGAGGCAGAAGACGCAACAGCACCGCATCATCCTGCTCCCGCAGCGCCGATAAAACTGGCTCCGGTAGCGATGTTTCACCTCACCTCTCCCGAGGAGTTCACATTCCTGCTCGCCTCTTCACCACTCCCTTTGTTTTTTGAGTCTCTTTCCCTGCAAGAAAGGGAGGCGTGAGTGACAGAGCAGCGTACAGTCCTCGGATGTAAAACCAAAATAGCTAGTGATTAAAGGCCAGTCCTGCCAACCCCACCTCCCCGTTGTGCAAGGTGGTGGGACGGACCAGCACTGGGGCTCAGTGAGACATGCCCAGGGTATTTAGCATCTCCGCACGGGGGGCATTTTGCCATCCTTTCTCTCTAATGTCCAGGTGTTTCCCTACTATTAAACACCATCTATAGAAACGAGAAACTAAATCCACGTACGTTTTCACCCTGGATTTGCTCCTCACACCCTGTGGTGTGTCACCCCCCCTGTGACAAGCTGGAGAGTGCTACTGGGTTCGCAGGGGTGCTGAAGGGCTACAAACTGGTCTGTCTGGCCCAGGACTACAATTCTACATCGTAGAGTGAGACTCGGAGCCTCCCAAGAGCAGGCTCATCGCTACAGGAGAGGACAGGCAGTGGGTGGCCAATACTCACAGCAGCCTTTGGCACATCAGGCACTTGTTGAGGTCTCCTTTCCCACCCGGGCCGCTGAAGGGCTCCTTGTACGTGGGACAGGAAAACCTTCCACTGCGCAGAAGTGACCAAATTTTCATGCACTCATTCTGAAAAGCAGAGGAGGACAGTCAGCGGAGGCTCCCTCAGAGGCCATCAAGATCCTGAGAATAATTTGTTCATATTTAAGCTTTCTTGGGTGGCCTACATGCTCTGGAGAGCAATACTTTGTTCACACTCCTCACCCCCATTGCTCACCACACGTGGTACAAGCTTCACCCAGAGCCCTGCTCGTGACTCCCGAGGCAGAAAAGGCAACAAGAAAGTTCAAAACCCGTTGCAAGGGCCATTATGCATGGGAAAAAGAATACATATTTAATTTGCACACAGCTGCAAATTGCTACCTGCTGCAGGGGAGGACTATGCTATGAAGTTAGTCAAGAGCAGAAAATATAGCCCTAGAAGTGCCAGTAATGAATCAACCAGAGTTACTGAAGAGCAATTCAGGTGCAAGGCTGAAGCACAGAAATGCACGATCCTCTTAGGAAGCGGAGCAGTAATATTGTGTAATTCTGCATCAACCAATTGCCTCTTCTGCTGGGTAACTGAAACGCAGAGGAGGGAGAATCAATGAACCATTTAGTTATTTTTGGCTACTGTATTTTCCAAGAGGGTCATTACTAAGGAGAGACAAGCTTGTTTGATTAAAACATGAATGGAGCTGACTTCTCAGTCCTTGAATCAAATAATTTCCTGAGACTCAAAGGACTCGCCTTAATTCTTTTAATTATCAAACTCAGGAATTATCAGAAGCAGGGGTTTCTGCTGGATCAGAAGCAAAATTCTGAAATATCATTAAAATATAATTCATTCAATTTCTAACTTCATCTCACGAGATTTCCAGCCCAGAGCTGTTCGGATATGTGCTCAGCGTAGCACACCAAACATACACTGTCAGCTAGAGTCATTGCCATATTACGAAAGTATTGTCTCTTAAACATGGAGAAATTCACTGCTTTTTCCACCACTGAAAAAGCATTATGATATCTAAGTATAGTCTCTCTAAATGACTTTGCTCAGAGCATGCATTAAGCAGTGTAGTTGGCAAAACAAAAGAAAAATGAGAACAGAAAAGGTTGGACTCGCCTTAATCGAAGCTTGGCTGGCAACATCTGTGACAAAAAAAAACCCAACAATGAAACCATACAAAATCTTTGAAGGGAAATTTTAAATCAAAAGTATTTAAATACTTGATGCAGTTTCCTAATCCACCCAAATACCTCTAGATAAAAGTTAATCCAATGCATTATTATAGACTGATAGAAAGAACCAGGCATTATAGACTTTCTGGAACACTGCACATTTTGTCATTCAAATGCAAAAGCACATCCATTTTTTTCATCTTTGTGCCCTCCTTTACTGTGTTACTTTTCTTAGTCTTAAAATTCAAGTTTCAAGGATGATTCAGTAACTGTTTCTCTATTATTCTACACCACTGCCTTGGTAGCGGTATCAGCATCACCCAAATGTTTTTGATGTTCTTCATCTTCAGTTAGAATTGGGGTACCAGAGCTAGCCCCTAATATCATTGTTTGTCCAAACCTTCCAATTCCTTTTTAACTCCCATTCCATTTGCAGTACTTCATACAAATTACAAAATTAATAATAAGTCACCAGGCAGGTAACTGATATACATTTCTTTCTACTAAGTCCCTTAGTGCTGATATAATACATGTTTTATCCTTTTCTCTTACATCACCAGTGGCATTACAGGGAACCCTCTTTCAATAGAAATAGGCAGTAAATTGAAAGACCATTGCATCAAGCCTAAACTCCTGCGGAAGTCTCTCTATTGTAGCCATATAAAAATGCATTCCTTAGTAACAATGTTGACAAGAAATCCCCATTTTACTGAATTCACAAAAAAAGTTGTATTACACTTTTGTTCAAAGTCAAACTTTTTACACAAAAATTCAGCCTCATTGGAAAGTTGTATTCCTCCACTTAGACAACTGGGGTTGGTTTTTTTGTTCTTAAACTGTTAACTCTACTAAAAAGATATACTTCCACCTCTTAGTGGAACTTCACCATGTTTACATGCAAGAGAAAAAGCCATTATCGAGAATGTGTTACATCAAATCAATACAAGTAGTACAGTAAAAAATGAGGGTCTTCTGGTTATGCCACTATGCTTTTTAAAGAATAAGGGCTCTTTAATCCTCTATCTCACTGTCTTTATGGGAGCTCCCAGGCTGTGTCCTCTGCCAGTCCCAGATTTCAGCACAGAGAACATCAGAAGTTACTAACCTGAGAAGAAGCAGAAAAATGCCAGAGCAAGGACCACCGAGGCACCTTCTATTTTCATGGTGAGGGTGGCAGCTGTTTGCCTACGTTGACTCTATTAGTGCATTGCTCAATGAAACCCAAAGAAAGGGCTCAGGTCAGATCACGTATATATAGATGACCAGATCCTCCGCCTTCATTATGACATAACCTTCCCAAGAACCATCATTAGCTGCAGAAACCAGTTTGATGACAGTAGCTCTAAATTCTAATGATCCCATTAACACAATTAATTTCCATAAGGATGGGACATATTTGAGTCACTCCCTGTATTTTGTTAAGGTAAGAAAATTATAAATAGATCATTTCAGTTTCCCCACACAGCCAGAAGAAATCTTGCCATTTTTAGGACAGTTTGTAAGGCAGAGGTACCCCAGTCTCATACCCTCCATACCCTAACAAAATAGCTGAAAGGGTTTTATTTTAATAACTCAGCTCTAGCAGAGACAACAGGAGGGCTAGGTCACTTAAGTCCTCTGGAAGTCAGTCTGCCTTTATTAAAACACCCCAGGGTGACCCTAAATAGTAAACATTCAGGCAAGGTTGAAAAACATCAGCTTTGAGGCCTTGTTGAAAATCTTTGAGTTTGTTCATGTACAGCTGTGCTAATGAGAAAACCATGCTCTGAATCCTCATCCCTTCCCACTCCCTCCCTCCCTGTTGTCTTCAGAAGACATTGCAATGTTATTAGTGAAAACCCTTCCTCAGCCCACATGGGACCTGACAGATCATGTAGAGGCTGCTCTTCAAGCAGATCAGTGCTCACAGATGTGTTGTTATTGATGCTAAAGGATCCAGCAGAGTAGCCCTTCTCAGGTGTCCCCTGATGAGAGGATTAAAAAAAATAAAAAATAAGATTGTCATCCTGTGCAGGGCTTCTCAGGGGACTTGAGAGAGAAAATAAACATGACATCAAAGTTTTGAAATGTGATTTATGTGGGAAGAAGCTGTGTGCCTTGTTCTCCAGTGAAAAGAGGAGAATTTGAAGAGGGGAAAAAAAAAAAAAATCATTTACAAGGTTTGAAACAGGTGGATAAATGAGAGAGTCAAGCAGAACAGAGCTATAAGGAGCTTGAGCACAGGCAAACAGGCTGCAGCTGTGCAGAGAGGCAAGTCAGCACCATCTGAGGAAGGAGGACAACATACTTCTGCATGACATATGTGTTTGGCCAGACAGGCCAACACAGCTTAGTTCAGACATAAACCCGTGTAATAAATTGCTGCCACATGTTTCTCAGATCAGAATAGCTGTTAGAGTGTACGACTGGAGCCAAAGCCAAGAAAGTAGCATCCTAATTTGCTGTGTGGTCAACCCTAATATTTCTTTTCAACTCAAAGCAAAGTCATGTGCAGGTTGACAGAGGAGAGCTTGGAACAGAAAAGTAAACTGCCTGAGGTCACACAGATGGCTCATGGCAGATCCGAAGAGCTGAGTGTTGCCCTGAATCAGGAGATAATTTCTGTATGCATATTAGGCGGGGAGGCCACCAGGAAGAGAAGAAAACTAACCTGATATAGCACTTCTCAATAAATCCCTGGGAGAGATTACAAAAGATCCGTAATGGAAAAAGAAAAAAAGTGTACAGTGGGTAGAGCTGGGAGTCTAGTTGAAGGACAAAAACAAAAGACGTTCTTTGTTACTGAGATGCCTTCCCATGAGTCAGTCATGACGTGGTAAGGTTTGGGGAGGGTAGGTGTACTTTTAAATGGGTTTTGTTTTTAATTTTTTTTTTCTTTTCCTCCAAAAGCTTTAATTCCTATAGAGAAGTGAAACAATTCCCCGATTTAAGACAGCTGGCTGACCACCCTGTTTCTGACGGAAGCAGAGTGGGTGTCAGACCCAGTCAGACTGGCCAGGTGAGAGCAGCACCCAGCCAGGCAGTGTAGACAGAGTCAAGGAAGAGGAGAGAGACACTCAGGTCCTGACCCCAGATGGGCCCTGTATCCACCACATCTCTCCCATCATCCCACCACTGCAGCACATCGTCCACCAGTTACACCCACACCAACATGTGCGAGAAGGTCAGAACGGCCCAAACACACCTTGATACCAATGGTATGAAATGTAACATCAGGAGATGGGGGGCACCCTGCAAAGCTATATGGTTTGAAGGATTTGCTCCTGTTGTGTGCTTGGGTTACAAAAGGAAACCTGAGCAGAATAATGAGGGATGACAGCAAGAATGTATTAAACATAAACCTTGCCTGACTCATTTGATTGCCTTTATTGATGGATTTACACAATAAAGTCTCAATCCTGCACCAGAATTCAGACAGCCCATTAATTTCCATAGGAGTTTGTATTGCGGAATCAGATCTGTAAGAGAGATGATCCTGATACTTTAGCAATGGGTTTAGTTCGCATCTTGCTAATCTTAATTTAAAAATGATGCCAAACAGCTGAAGAGCAATATGCCACAGAGGAAAGCGGCTGAGGGCAAGAAGAGATATTACAGAGACCCTTTTGTTCATGTCTCAGTTTAAATTTTGGAAAAGTAAACAGTATATAATGATGCTATGCCTGTAGGGCAGCTCTCACTGCGTCCATTTTCCAGCACATTCTACTAGAAAAAACAGGAAACAGGTTAAAAATAATCACGGAGGAGCAACTAGGAAAATTCAGGGGGAAACGGGAGCATAACATGAAATTTAGGTAAACCCAAGGGGTTGTGAGAAGTCCAACAGATAGAACCCTACAACCACTGTGCTGAGCCAGCACCATGCTGGGCAGGGGACAGTCACAGGGGACATCCACCCCTCCCATCTTCAGGGTCCTGAGGAGAATGGGGAAGGGAGTCCCTTAATCAGCCAAACAATTCACAACCCAGTTAGTGATGAACACACTTATCCTCCTTTCCCAAGGCAATTCTCCCATTTTCTGATGTTCCCATATTTCAATACATCACAGGCTGTGCCTGCACAGGAATGTATGTATAGATAAATGAAAATAATTTAGATTCCTTGTTCACTCAGAAAATTGTTTTTCTTCTCTTTAGTGACATGGCACTGTTTTGCAGATGGGATCACCTCCTTTCTACTGGATTTAGCACCATCCAGGGATGTTTCTGTCCAGGGAAAGCTTCCTGGCAGTATAACTGGTTGGGGTTTTGGGGTTATTTTTTTAAGCCATCTCTGCTTTGGTAGCTCTTCATTATTTGTCTCCATTGTCTGCCAGTCTCCAGCCCAAGGAGCTCAGAGCACGAGCTGTGCAGCCCCATTCTTAACCCCAGAGCAAGGCAGGGTTTTGGAACAGGTCTCCAAAGCCACCACAGCAGGAGAAAATGAGCCCTGATAAGGATCTGCAGCCCATGTTTCACCTACCTTGGCACTGCTGCCAGGGACAGTCCCCTTCACAGCACTGTTTGCCTTTTCACCCCTCACTGGAAAACTCACATCTCTGCAATGACTCTCAGCAAGCAAAGGGGACTTTACCCAGTGTCACTGCTAGGTCCTTAAACCAGACTGGAAAAGCAACACATGCTTGTGTCTGTGCTGCCATCACTGTTTGGTCTCCCTCCCGAGCACCAGCCAAGCTCACACCACCACAACCTTCACAGCCTTGCAGGTCCCAGTGTATGCTCTTGGGTGGTTTGTGCTCTTCCATCTCTCCTGGTGCCCTGTTCACACCAGCACAGGCAGCCTTCGGGACTAGGTCCCATCCTCTGCTCTCCTCCTCCAGGGAAGGAAACTCCTTCACATCCAGTGCAAAGTAACATGAGTAGAAAAACCAGAACCCACATATTTCTAATAAAACTACAGGCATGTCTATATACCCATGGTTGTCATTTTCTGTCCTGATTGACACACTTTTTACCTCCCTGCCATCTCTCTTCCACTTCGGGAATCCCATCAGCAACACTACTTAACGCCTAATTTCTCTGGATATACTGAAACTTCTCTCTTTTACAGCCCAGAGATCTTCAGGGCTAAAGGAGGAGAGGCACAATCATTTGGCTATTTTAACAAAGGAAACCCAGAGCAGATGGAATTTTGCTTCTCAGCCAAAGCAGAGTCCAGAGCTATTGACTTCAGCACTGTTTCATGAGTTATACCTCCAGAGTGAGACATTTCAAAATGCAGGGAGTTCAAAGACACTTACCCGTTTTTAATCAGTTTTTCAGCATTATGAACACTTTAGGTTCAGAGCAACCAGCCTCTTGCAGCTCACCTGCAGCTGTCAAATAAGAAATACCAAGGGAATATTATTGTGCTGTCACACTAACACTGCAAGCTGACGTAGTCTTTTGGGCTGCATCAGCATAAGTGTTACCCACAGAAAAAGTCTGTTCTGCTCATTTTGCCTAATACTTGGGAAAGGACTCATCTCTGCAGGCAACAACCACACCAAGATGGTTTCCTGTCCCCCAGAGACACCCAGTTGTGCACCCACCCTGGGGTGGACTCTGCTGCAAGAAGAGCTACGAGTCTCACCCATCTCCTCAGCACAGCTTGAGAGGCAACCTCATCCACACACATCAAGAACAAAGTTTATCACACTGGACAAAACTCTTTTGCTTGCATGCAATTCTGTGACCAAAACCCAGTTGACAATCAGCCAGCAAGCCAGTCAGCCCCAAGGTAATGGAAATGAGTCTGAGTTTCTGGACTGCAACAGCCACATGCCTCAGAGCTCGCCTGTTCATACCTACTGCTGCTGCAGCTCTCAAGTGAGTGCTGCCCAGATCTCCAGGGAAACAAGTCCTGCTCATCCTGAAATCCCACTGCCACCGTAGGTATCAAAGGTCTACACCATGGGTCCTTTTCCTTCAGCCAGGATGAGCTTCCTGAGCCCAAAGCAGAGCTCCACCAGTCTGACCCAGTGAAAAGTCCTTCCCAATCAGTTGCTCATTTCCCACCCTTGTGTTGGGTATGCAACCCAGCACAGCAGCTGACTCTCCACGCCACCTGGCTGCATCCCTGCAAATGCAGCAGCAGCCTTAACTCTCAGCATCCTGGAGCACTATTCCCTCTGTGCCTGCTCACTGAGGAGGGTGAGCTGCTAGAGGCCAGGAGAGGAATTTTCCTGATTTCATCTACCTCCAAGAACCAGGTGCACAGCAAGTGCTGTGCAACCTACAGCACGTGAAGCTTCAGCAAAAAGCTTTTCAGAAACATGACCAGAACACGACAACAAGCTTTACTGAAAAACAAAACATACCCCCAAAAAATAGTAATCTGTGTCAAGTGGACTCATTGCTTCAAAAGGAAAGAATATGGATAAAAATTTGGATCAGTTACTTTGCAAATATTTGTGCACTGAGAGCATCTAACAAGGTCCCCTAAATCCAGCATCTACTGCATCCTCTTCTGGTCCCAGTGTCTCATGGGTCATGCCCTTCCCTGTCACCAGGTTTCCTTTCCTGCCCAAATCCATCTTTTAGCTCTGATCTAAAAGTCACAAAGAGCACCTTGGGCTGTGAATTGTCTTGAATGCTGTTTGTATGCCATCCAGCACAGAAAGGTCCTGGGTCTCCTTGTCACATTTGCAATGCAATGGCAGCAGCTCCCAGCAGTCTGTGCTTGAACCAGAGCGTGGACCTCTTCTTTGCAACCCTTCCCAGGCCATGAGCCACCATGACATGTGGCTGACTGTCCTGGACAGGCCTTTGCCACTGCTGACTTAGCTTGACAGTGCCAGGGAGGAGGGGGAAATGAATCAGGAAGTGAGCAACAGCGAGAGGTGTATGTCCAAAAGGCAGGGATGAGGCCAACTTTGGAAGATCACAATAATAGCGTGTAACACATGCCATCTTCAAAGGACTAATGAATCCCTACAAGGTTCCCCTGTTATTATTTGCATTTCACAGATGGGTACATTAAGATGCAGAAGGCTGCATTATCCTCTGGGTCACACCTATTTCAGTCTATTCATCCCTGGTCTTATATTTGAACTCATCCCTATGGTGCGAGAGATCCTCCCACAAGTCAAAACAACAATGCTATCTACCAGGCGGGCCTGGTGAAGGAATCACCAGTATCATCTATGGTCTGGTTTGCACAGCACACCAGACCAACGGGTCCTATTGATCTCTCCCAGCCTTGAAAACTGATCAACTTATCAATTCTTTTTCCTGCCCAACAAGCTGAAGGGTACAAGCAGCTCTGGCTTATTACTAGACCGGCTTTTTTAAATATATTTATCTTTTTCTGCATATTAAATACAAGACAGAGGAATCCAGAGGAGATATGTATCCTAGTGTCTAACACTCTTCAGCCTCACTCCACCCAGAGCCTTCAGTCTGGCCTGTGGAAAGGTCCCACCTTCCAGCCAGGAGCCTCCCCATGGCTCAATAACTTTTGTTCACAGAAGAATGAAGCTGCCCTGGGAAACTGCGCTCGCTGGGAGAGCAAAGTTGCTCCCCACGCTATAACCAATGCCATGTGGGTTTGGGGATGCTGGAACCAGTCTCTGCATTCAGAGGGACATCCAGCATCGAAGCAATGATTTCTCCCCACCGACTGTGGGGAAGCAGCTTGCCATTCCTACTGTCAACACGTTCCAGGGCAGTATTTGCTCATTAAAAAATTGTTAGGCTGGAGATGGCAGGAGTTGGGTTTTGATCTGCAAGGCCTCAGCAAGTAACATCTGCAGAGTGAAAGGATTTCCCATGGCAAAGCACCACGACATCCCACGGAGCTGCAAAGGACTTGCAGCTTCAGAAGGCCACCAAGATCCCTGCTTTGATGGGCCTTACCAGAGCTAGCTGATTTCACAGCCGTTAACAGTATTTGTAGCTTAGATAAGGGTAATCAAAATCTCATCATTCAGGGCGTAAACTGATCGCCTGCAGGGGTTAGAAAGGAATTTTACTTCATGTGCAGCATTGCATAACCACCCGGATTCACTGTGGGTATTTTCCAGCCTCTGCCGAGTAGCAGCCATGGGCCACAGCTAGAAGCAAAGCATGGCACACCGGCCGAAAAGCCAGAGTCATCATGTGAAAAAACACAGCCCCATTGTCTGGGAACAAAGTAGAAATTTTTCTGACTCTGGCTTCAACTCGCACATGGAAATAAAAGACAATGACTGTCACTGGGTTGCTGAAACAGCAGAATTTCAACATAGGAAGAAAAATCTGTCCTGGGATTGTTTTCCTGTGGACAGTGAGAAGAGTGCCTGGAGAGCCCAGGAGCACAGTGCACAAAGGATTACACAGCACGGAATGACCCATTTGAGTAACACTGCCCCATCCTGTGCTGCCAGCTGGACCCTGAAAATGCCACTCCAACAAGGGGTACCAATAACCTGCACTCCGGTGTGGGCTGAGTCCTTCCATGTCACCCAACAACCCTCATCACCAGCCATCCCCAAATGAACAAGGGACAAGAACATAGTGTTTTTCTCGCCGCAAAATTATTATTTATGTTTTATCAGTAGCAAAGGCTCTATAACATCGGAGCTGGCCACAGGGTGTGGTGGCCTAAGTGCCAGTACCCATCGCAGGAGGCCAAAAACATGCCCTATGTGGGTGTTGGTTGCTCTTAGATTATAGTATCACCACACCCCACTCTGCTAATTGCTAATGAAACTCTGGTCTCTACCCTATCCCACAGCCTTGATGGCAGGTACCTTTAGCCAGGCATGTGACCCATCACAGCACCAGCTGCTCCTCTGGAGGAATCTATGGGATGACTGGACCCTGAATTTCTTTTTCCTGTAGAAGGTAACTGAGAATAAGGCATTTCTGTGCACATATCTGAAATACGACAAGAGTGGCATTACTAGAGGTGTCTGCTGCCATGAATTCCGACTAGAGGTGCTTACAAGCAACAGGGATAATTTCCAAAGAAAACTATCAACTTTTCACTAAAAAAAAAAAAAGCAACTAGAACTGAAAGTAGAATATGCTTGCATGAGAACTGTGGATTTTACATAATCTTCTGCTTCTCCTCCCATATTCCCCAAATTTAGGGGAGAACATACAACTGACATGAATATTTGCATTTGGTCCCTTTATGTGAGATGTGAAAAGGTTTAAACGCCTTTCTACGGAAAAAGGAGGCGTGCTGTCAAATAGCATCATTACCTTCAACAGCATCACTCTGGCTGCTAAAGGAATAGTTCAGCCTTATCAGAGCTAATAGCACAGGCCTCGATGCATCAGGGGGGACAGGAATCATGAGAAATGCATCAGGGTTTTGGGAAACTGCCTTAGGTCTAGCACACTTAAAGAAACCATCTCCATTCAGTCCTCATTGCTCAGGCTCTCTCCACTCACACACCAAAACGCAACTTTCATGCAGACATTCAGTGTGTAACCCTGGAGTCTGCTCCCCTGTGGTCAAATACCCCGGAGTGCGAGTCTGCCAGCATCAAATCCCTTGCAAGTTTGTACCTGATTTTCAGCCAGCATGCTCACTACTGAACTATTATTCCCTATGGTCTGAAGGGAATGCTTGCCAGGCCCCTTCTGTCAACAGCACTAGGACACCATGACAAATTCCTGCTAGCATGGCTTCCCTTACACACCTACATGGGACTTCTGACATCAGCGTCTCGCAGCAGAGCCCTCTGACACCAGGACTTGTCTACACAATACCTTCTGGCCAGACACCAGCAACTCTGCCCAGGAAAACACACTGCAGGTCCTGCCCACCCCATGGGTCTGGCCTGTCTCTGGACTTCCCTACAGGTATGGATCACACCTCCCAAAAGGAGTGCTAAACACTCACTGATTGGTGATCTGCTGAGCTAAAGGCACCTTCCAGCATCTCCAGCAGACATGGCTGATTGCCATGGCAGTCTTGGTCTTTCTTCTCCTGGAGGAGACTGAAGTGAGCCATCTCCCTTCTTTACATCACCAGGGACTGCAACTACGCTGTTGACTCCCCTTTTGGTTCTACACTTACCCTCCCATCAAAGGCGGGGGGGAACCCTTTCCCAAAGAGTTTGTGGGTCTTTTGGGTGCTCTCATCCTTTTTGGTGCTGTCTGAAGCATTCCTTCAGCTACTGCAAGCCATCCTCAGAGTCCTTTTGCCTGCTTCTCAAGCACATGCACTTGATGGGAGTTCAGCACGCATTTAACACAACCTGTTTCCCCAAGGACTGTTATAAACCATGCCTTTTCCATAGACACTCCTCCCCACGCAGAGCTCCGTTATCCCTGCAGCAGGAATGTGCTCACCACGGGAAGCCCTGAGGTTTACCTGATTACCTTTAACTACCTGTGGCTTTTCGCTTGCATTTAATAACGCTGTTTCACACAGCACACTAGCCTGTGCACCCATATCCAACTTAATAAGCATCCCATTGCAGTCGGCTCACCAGTCTAGTGGTGGAGCAGATCAGCTAACAAATGCCTAATGACAGCAGTGAGAAGCAATGCATTCACTAGCAGTGATTGATTAACAAATTGGCAAGTAGGAGTGGTATGTGGCAGATGCTAACAGCATCCCAGAGCTGAAACGAGGCCATGGAAAGACCCAAATCAGTGCTATTTCAGTTTTTGAGGAACATCTAGATCATGATCTGGTCCTTTTCATCACTAGTCAGTGCCTGGCAGGAGGGTAAAACCAATAAAATTTCAAATAGTCAGTAGACAGCAAAGGAGCCCAGCTCCTGTTGGTGTTCACCTTTTCCTAAAATATCTAATGGTTTGGCTGAATATACTCCAAGCGTTTGTCCATGATGGCACAAGACCAACAACAAAATTGTCTTTCCTAGTGGACTGCTGGGATCTCCCATCCTGTGGTCCCTTCCAGGGCTGGGAATGTAGTCATTCTTCGTTTCCCAGCTGAAAATAAGATCAACCTTTGGGCTGCAGAAATGGAACCTTCTGATTATAATTTAGTACATTTGCATAAAGTTTGCCTTTGCACCTTTTGTGAGACTGACCATGGAGCTGAGGATGCCACACACCAGATGTTGCATGTAAGAGACCTGCCTTTTGCAGCACTGAAACAAAGAGCCCAGTGACAGAGCCCTGGGGCTGGGCTGCAGGGACTGAGCTGCTGCCTCAGGAATTTCCCTTCATTTCAATGAAATAAAATGATCTCTCTTGCTGTCTGTCCTACCATCCAGCTGCCTTCACTGCAGTGGTTCATCTTGGTGCAAGTTCCTGCCTGTCCCAAAGGTCTGTCCACCCGTCATTGGCTCAGGACCAGATACAGCACACAACTCTATCACTGCCCAAATGCTATTTTCTTCTAGTATTCACTGCCATACATGTTTGACCCCAATGGGCTGTTTACCTGGTGTGCTGACTTTAGGGGACACACTTTGCCTTGTTAATCACAGTTGCTGGAGATGCCATGCAGACCACTTCCAAAGATGTAGGACAGACATACACCCATGATTTATTCTGGCATTAACACTGCGCTACCTCCATGGAGCACAGAAGTGGAAAGGACCTCCTGGGCCATCAAGTTTATCTGCCTGTCGTCACTAGTAACCACATCACTACATCAATTAGGAGATGTTTGATTGGCCTATCACAGCTAATGTGCTCCTCAATCTGGCAAAGGAATAACAGGATCCAAAGGCTAGAAGCCACAACTAAAGCAACATCAGGCTGGAAACAAAGGATGGCCATTTAACAGTGCCTGAGTGGTGCCTGGGTCTGTGCAGGGGAAGAGCTTTCCAGGGCATCCCATGTCACCAGAAAATCTTCAGTTTAGTCTGAATGTTTTGCAAAGGCAATTTTATCCTGTGTCTTTCTGCCCCAAATCCCCGAGTCTCTGGGAATCTCTGGGCTGCTGCTACATGGTTTGTGAGAGCTAACAAAGAAAAGCAGTTTCTACCAGCTATGTAATGATACACTTACTGGGAGATTGTTTCTAAGGAATTGCACCTTCGATGGAAGACATGCAGAGAAATCCCACCCTAATAGATACACCTGTCACCAGGTTTACAAAAGCAAGCAGTTAAATGGAATTTATTATTTGTTTTTAAGGTATGGCATCAAATAAAATAAAAAAAATACCATATCCACATGCCCTAGGCTTTTTTCCACGCACTTTAGAATGTGCTCTCCTAGAGATTAGACTGACATCTAAGATAATTAGCACATCTTCAGGCTCTAAACTTAATTAATAACAAAAAATAAGTCTGTCATATTTACTAGGAAACCTGGGCAACTGAACACATATACACCACACTGTGGTTGTAGCGGTGATAGTAGCCACTTTCTGTTCACTATCAATTCTAGAAAACAAAACAAAAACCCCCTAAGTTGAGGAGAGTTAAAAATTTTCAGGCCAAATAAGATGTTTTGCTTCATTCTTGAGCTTTTCTACACTCCACATTTCACATAAAAAAATCAAAACATCTCACTTTTAAATTGTACAAATCACTACAACAATGACCGCAAGTCACTGCAACATCCCAGACGAACGGGGTCATGTTTAAGGCTTGTGTGGGATCCTTAGACTATGGGATTTAGTGGAATTTCCCAGAATTCACAAGGGACCCTGAATTTTTGGTGAGAATATAACAGAGGGAATTTTGAATCACTAAGTGAAAGGACAGGAATTCACCTTGCCACTGAGCAACAGGACAAACAATTAGGTTTTACTCAGGAGTGAAAGACATCCCTATGACTTCTTGCTGGATATTTGTAGGATCACTCAAAAAGCAACAGCTTGAAAAGGTGCAGAAATCCTACAACAAGATTATACACCATCCCCCCCCTCCATTTACACCAGATTGGGGGGGGCGAATAATTTTACTCAGCTTACCCATTTAGTGGATTTTTGAAGACCATTTTCAGATGATCATCTCATTCAGTCTATCTTAATAGGCCTGAGTGGAGGATCCATGCTGAGGATTGGAGCTGCATTAGGCTTGTTGCACCACACAGCTGGACAGCTTTGTGTGTACACGTTAGGGCTGGTTGTGGGCAGATCACTCGGGTCTGCACACTGCGAAGGATAACCATGGACCTCAAAGTGCCAAGGTTTATAGCAAGAACAGCCAAACTGGAGGTCTTCTGGGACCAGAGAGATAGCAGTGACATTCAGGAACATCATGAAGCACTCATGCAGACCAGCAGCTTCAAAAAACTATCAGAGGGAGGTGTATTCTTTTATACTAAGGATATCCCTCTGGAAACAGTGAATTCTCTCAATAGGATGAAAAAGGTCAGTGCAATGGAAACAGAGGGCCAGAACATCAATTGCTTGCTGGATGCTAACAGGGTGGTCTCACATCTGGACTGTCCCCTACTCTGAGCTGGGGAAGAACTCATGGTGTGGTCTGTGTGGCCACCACCAATGCAGGATGGAGAGAACAATCTTGAAGGCAAGATTTAGCTAGTAGCTACCAGGCTAAAGGCCAGGACCAACTCAGTAACATGCTCAGAAGTGCTTCCCCCAGTGCCCTATAATGAAATCCAGAGTCATTGCAAGGTTCAAATTATAGTACCTTGAAGACAGGCTTGAGTAGGGAGAGTCTATACAGTAAAGATCCAAATACTAAACCCAAATGAAAATGTATCAAGGCTACTGGCACGTAAAGGTGTTAAACCAAATACTGTGGGAAAGCCAATCATTTGACAAGACATGTGGTTTGGGAAAATACAGTCTCCAGTGGAGAAGTCATGAAAAATTTGTAGCCTGGAATAAAAGGATAGAAGAAAAAAAAAACAAAAAAAACAAACAGTCAGGGAGGAAAGAACAGACTGCAGCCCCAGCAGACATCCCTCTCAGGCCTGCACAGAGAGGGAGCAGAACAAAACACTATGTATGCATTTCTATCCAAGCACCAAGGGTCTAAAAAGCAAGGTGAGCGAACAGCAGTGCCCTGGTTTCAGAAGGGGCTATTAACATAACCAGCACCTCAGAAACCTGGCGGAGGGAAGATAAGCAGCAGGACATGGTAATGAGTGGGTACAAATTACACAGGAATGAGAGCAGGCTGTGCAGGTGGAGGAGCTGAGCATAAAGGATCTGAGCATTAAGGCATGCATTAAGGAGAACTTATCAAAGAGCACAACCAAGTTAACTGTATCAACAAGTGCCACAGAGTCCCCAGGACTGCAGTCCCATGCTCAGGCATTACTGTGTTATAGGCTTACTCCATCATCCACCCATCCAGAATAGGGCAACAACTGCAAAACCTAAGGGAGAGGAGTGAGGCTGTGATGGATATGAGAGGACACAAGCACAAACCACAGAACACATCCATCTCCTTGTACAGATAACTGACAGGAGGGAAGATGTCTGCTTTTAAGATGGGAAGCTACTGCTCCCTCCCAGCAGCAATTTATGACCTCTGATGCAGAGACCTGCTTCTTCAGCACGCCCTGAGCAGCACCCGGGAGCTAGTGGGTTTGATTTCAGGTATATTGCCAGTGGCTCTTTGCACCTAAAAACTGACAATCATGAAGGTAGCCTTGCAAACCTGCTACTGTAAGTTTGACTTGAAGCAGGAGCTGCCTAAAAACAGATACACTCATTCAAAGAAAATTAAAAAGGAAAAGCCAGTAAGGAAAAACACACCCAGGAGGTAGGAAGACCATTTGAAGAAGTCGTTAGAGTAAACATGCATCTCTTAAGGGGAAAAAATTACAAATAAAAGCTAGCATGCTTAACAAAGTAGGACAATTAACAGTAAAATGAGGCTTCCTAAGTAGAAGCACTGTCCAAATAATGAAAATGTAAAAACAAATTCTAAAACATAAGATCTGCAACTGTGCCAAAATAAACCAGATATTCTAAGCAGAATTTTCCAAGTCACAGGTACTAATAACAAAACACATTGAAGAGTCCATGATCACAGGGCTAAGGGAGCCTCCAAGGAAGATAACACCATAGTAGAAAAGCTAAATTAACTCTTATTCACAATAAGCTGATAAATCCTGGTAACAGAGTCAGTCAGAGATTAAACCCCCCCGCACTGAAGGGGCTCAAACATGCCATCACCCAGCTCAATACTGCACTTTTGGGGGAAGGGAGGAAAGCTCATATAAACAGAATATAACGAAGTACACAGAGAGAAATGGCAGGCTGGGAAAGACTCATCATAGGTTTGGGGGAGGCAAATCCTGTCTCAGTCCATTTGAGTCCCCCCAGGTGTGGGCAAGCAATGGTGCTGCTTGACACAATGAACTTTTGTTTCTAATGAACCAGTTTCAAGATCCTTCCTCTAAAGGCTTCTGAAGAATGCAAGGTACCATAAAGTAAAGCAGCAGCTCCTTTGAGTTAAAAATGGCTAAAAATGAAAACAGTAATAAGAGGTCAGCTCTCCCAGTGGAGGCGAGACCCAACAGGAATCTCTGCAGCTCAGCTTTTTATAAATTACTCTGAAAAATCAATTAGCAAAGGGACAAATGGAATGATTCAGGAGAGTTCAAAGCTTCAAGTCAACTGAGAGAAAAGCACAAGTCACTCATGACACAGCGGCTGGACAAGAAAGTGGCAGACAAATTTCAGTATTGAAAAATGTAGACGGGAAAAAGCCAGCTATGCTATACCTGCACATTACAGCTCTACATTAGCAACCACTGTCAGGGGGTGTATTATGGAGACATTGTGGGTAAGGTCACAAATAAATGTCATTTCATTGTTGAGCAGCAGTCAGAAAGGTTTAGCACCTGATAGGAAGTGTTAAGAAAGAGAGGGGATAAAGCAAACTCTTTCTGTCATGCTGCTGTTCAGCTGCTGAGTCTGCTCAGCTGCAGCATTCTGCACAGTTGTGACAGCATGGCCTTCCTCATCATCATCGTAACAGGGATGTAGAGAGCTACAAAGGGCACAGAGAGCCTCTCTCCTGGCCACAGAGAAAAACAGAACTAGGACAGGCTTTTGTCTAAACTCACAGCAGCTCCTACAGTGGAAAACAGGCTACAGAGGGGGCTATGGTTCAACAGAGCCCACAAAATCAGGAGTGACCCAGAGAAAAATGAACAGTAGATGTTGTTCAGGATTACTCATAGCTCTAGAATTTAGGGATACTAAATAAATTATCATATAGTAGGCTTAAACAAACAAAAGGAAGTTTTTTTTTTTCCCCTCCCATACAATCTAATTGCATTGTGGAACTCATTGCCCCAGGATGTTGTGGATGCCAAACACATCAAGGGAGTCAAAAGTCAATTAAACAAATTCACAGACTGGTCCATCAATGGCTATTAAACATGATGATGGAGATGCAGCCTCTGGCTGGCAAGTCCCTAAGCCACACGAAGCTTTATCACAGAAAAGATTACTCTGTGCTTGCCCTGTTTATTCCCCTCGGCATCCACAGCCAACCTTGGTCAGATCCAGGGCCGAAGTGGAGGAGTTATCCCAAGCTGGTGCAGACTCTCAGAGCTGATGTGGACATTCTCAAGTCTCAGAACATGGCAGTTCTGGTCTAGAGATCTGGACTGCCTCTTTGTCCCTGTCCTGAAGTGACACTAAACCTTCTGAAAATAAGATAGATCGCCAACATCTTGGACTAAAAATTTGGGCTTTAAACCTCAGGAGATTCCTAGGACTTGAAATCCAAAATCGCACCCAGATGTCAGTCCTTTGTTTGGATGTCATGATTTATATTCTGAGTGACACTTCCTCTTCTGTCTCCCTAACAATGACAATACAAAGAGCTATAAACAAATCCTGGCTCCAGATGTTCTTTTGCCCTCATTAGCGACCAGCTTGGCTAATGCTATTTCATCAGCCCTTTGTTTCAGGGTGGCAAGCCAACATCAGCAAGTCGAGGACACTTTGATGGGCTCCCCCCTCTTGGGATGTGACAAATTCCCAGGACACTCCTGCCCAACACTCACTACAATAACAAGCATGGGGCTGAGTTACTGCCCTCGACAATGTTTGGTACGTGGAAAAACTTGTGTTTGCTAATTACCGTGATTGCTCCATAAAAATCCCCCTCGGGCGGCCGCGTGCAATCCCGGTGAGCCTCAGCCCTGCCCCTCGGCAGCAACCCAGGTGGAGACGACGTTTCCTCTCTTTGAAGAGCCTCCCCAGCGTTGGAGGTGTCCCACCCACTCGCCAGATCTATTCCTAGACATATCGGTTTCTATTTATTTTCCCACTGACTGTTACGCCGCTGCAAAGAAACAAGGTGGAGAATCAGTCAGACCAGACACATAAGTAGGCTACAAAACAAAGATTTTCCTCTCCCTTTGAAGCCTACTATCCATTATTTTTGATAAGAGGTGCAGCAGATTTATTTCCCTGGTTTGAGCACTCCTAAGCCTCTTTACTAAGCCTGGCAGCGAGAGCCTCAAAGCAGATGCCAAACCCTGCAATCTTTTTATGTGTGGTAGAAATAATCCCTTTGCTTGGTGCCTAGGAGAGCTGAACCCTGACATTCATGTGAGCTGCTGATGGACTGGCACTCGGGAGCCGAAGCAGAGCCAGCAGAAGGGTCTCTCTTCCCCTCAGAGCACCTTCGCTCTGCAGCGGCCAACAACCACAAGCTTTGCTTTTATCTGAGCTCCAGCCTTGTGCCAAGGTGGGAAAGAGGTACACAGATCTGATCCCATAGCCCGTCAGATCTCCTCGTGCCAGGTCTCTGCGGGGAGATTTGGGTACTTTCCTCCCTGCAAGAGATCCTTTACTCTTCCTCTTCCTGCAATTTCACTTCTATCTTTAGTAGCTTTATGAACTGAAGTGTGGAGCCCAAAGGAACCCTTATAAAAGGGCAACACGGCTCCCAAAGCCACCCATGCTTCCTGATCAACGTGGGCCAAGATCACCAGGGCCTTTTGGCTGGCTGGCTGCCTTGAACTGAGGAAGTCAAACTTCGTGAGTCACAACACCATAACCAAATATTCCCAGTACCAGAGTAACTGCAGACATTTTGAACCAGAACAAGCTGCAGGGACAGAGAGAAGCTAATCATAAAAGGAATAAATCAAGGGGAAATACTTGGCACTTCACTTTTGGTAGGGAGGGACTGATCAACTTTTACTGTGGAGGAATAAGGAAGAGTGAGAGAGGGAAGATCCACTTTCACTTCGCTCCCAGGATGCCCAAGGACTTTCACATCCCTGCACAGAGAACAGCTGCTGTAAATCTTTACCTCTCATAATGATAGATTCCTTGTTTAAAAATAAATCAGTGCAGCCTGGGATGAATGCCAACACATTTCCCCCAGTTTTCCCACGTCCTACATTTTAAAGGCAGCTGATGAGCTCCATCCTTGCTTATTCCTCATCCTTCCTTTAATAACTCCCTGTGTTCCTGTTAAAACCAGTGCATTGCCCTCCTCACCTTTAAGTTTCTCCAGAACTGCAGTCCCCTGCTTTGGCTGCTCTTGTTCAGTTTTGCATCATATTGTTCAACAGCACTAGCAATCTTTGAAGTTTCTTTTGGTAACTTCTCCCACAGACATCACCATTGAACCCTTTGTGCACCAGGTCCAAAAAAACACCTCTACTGAGTTTCTCCATCTCCAAAAATACAGACAAATTAATAGTTCAAGGCCAGCTGGAACCAACATCTATTCTTCATATATTGATCTTGACCTTCCAGGTTGATATAATTCCCTAAAACTTATAAAGAGGGACCCAAGGTTTGCAAACAAGGTGCTCAAACACACCATGTTGTGCAACATGCAGGCTATCAAACCTGGAATCTCATTACACCCTCTGCCTCCCACTCTGGGTTGTGTTCCCTTGTTACATCTTGTTTCAAATTAGACTGAAAGCTCGTCACGCCAGCGGCAGTGGCTCCCTGTGGCACCACTGCAGCAAACCAGATTAATAAGCAAGACTAAAAACAGCTCTCAAAAGCATCAAAAAACAAAGAGGAAACCAAAGAGATGTGGGAAAGTCCAGGCCCCTGCCCTGAATAAAGAACAGCTCTCAAGATACTTGAATAACTTCAGGACATCCGTGAACTTGACTTCTCTATCATGAGTCTCATTTTTCACTTCTAGCCTCAGCACTTCACAAATTAAGGGAACCTAAGTGAAAAGATGCTTTGCACAGCCTGAGATTTTTTATGTTGTGTTTCATCAGCATAGCTTAAAGATTTAACTAGTCCATTCAAACTGGGTCATTTGTGTTGTAGACAACAGGGCACACTCAGCAAGCAGGGGACATAAGGATTTTAGTGGCATGAAAATAAGCAACTTGTCCTTTTTCAGCAGGCTGCTCTGTCCTAGCCCAGGATATCACACCCTCCAAAGCATGGTTTTGCCACTGCCTTATCCACTGACTTCTGTTGTAGGACTTACCTTTGGAGTTAAGCTATCCCTCCCGCAATAACGGCTGGTTGGGGAGGTGCTCTCTGATCAGCTTTCCACCCAACTGCACCCAGAGCCCCAGGTGCTGTCCTTCCATTAGGGCATACAAAGACCTGCCATTGATGGAACTGGCCATAACCTCCTAGGGGCTTTACACCAACCAAATAATTTTTCCAATACCCTGAAGAAGTTGACATGGGAGCAGCATCTGCTGTTTACCAGCTGGGCTGTGGAGAAAGGAGAGATTTGCCACTGGCCACCAAATGCTCCCCTGGAGCTCAGTCCACTGTCCCCCATCATCTCCCCAAACGCACACTCATCTGCTGCCAGGGTCCACAATAACAGCACTGAGGTTTGGGAGGCGAGGGAGAACTTGCATCGCACAGTTATTTCACCCTGCTGCAGAAAAGACAGTTTCATCCCTCTCCAATGGGCACGATTTCTGCAACAAGCAGCTTTTCGTGATAGAAATTCCCAGCCCAAAAAGCATAATCCTAATCGTTCAGGTGCACAACAGCAGGTCAGATGTCACTGCTTCCTAGGCAGCCTTAACTCCTTTCTCCCCCTGCCCACCCTCTCTAAGAGCATCATCTCTGCAGGTCCACCTCTCCCAGGACTAGCACACGACCACTGGATTTTGATTCTACAGATCCTGCTGACACCAAAAACAAAGCCCAAGGACTGTGTCTGGTGATTTTCTAGTGGGACTGCCCTAAAGGCACTGCCAGTTTCAGAGCAGCTTATCCTTGGACAGCATTGCTGACACTGGCACCACAGACCTCCGGATAAGAAGGCTGGCTGGGTTACAGAGGGAGCATGCAGTGCCCACACCGGTCAGCACACTTATTCACAGAAGACAACAGCACTGGAAAGCAAAGCTGTAATTTCATGGGAAGTCACCAATTTCAAATAAGATTAAGTTTTGCTCTTTTAACCATCCTCCATCCAAACGGTGCTCAGGACAAGAGGACTCGCAGGCGAAGCTTTAACCTCCCTCTCTCACCCTTTGCTCGCAGCAGGAGTTACACAGACCCACAAATGAGACCACCGTATCTGCATACCATTTAACTTGGCACCACAGTTTTCCTGCTGGGAGGAAGGTTCATCTGGCTGGGTGGGGTAGGGCTGTCCAGGAACAAAACCCTTTTCTACAGAAAAGGAGGAAGAAGTTAGTTATTTCCTGCCTCATCCCAGAGCTTTGGAGTGAAGGCATTTACGGCAACAGCAAACAAGTGCTCAGCAGCACTGCAGTGATGTGGTTTAACCAAAAAAAGAAAAAAAAAACCAACACAAACAACCCTTTCTTGAGCATGCAGCTAAGCAGGCCCCAGGCAGTAATGGCTACATGATGAATAACAAACCCATCTGAAGCAAGAAGCATGAGTCAACCCAGATGAAGAGTTCCTCATAGTTCTCCCCCTCCCCCCCGCCTTTGGCTGTTCCTTGGAAAACCCATATGCATTAGGAGGGTGTCCATAAAACAAACATTTGGCTGCTTTCTTGAAGAAACCTTAGAGAGCCCAAAACTGGCTGTGTGGGCTGAGTCCTCAGCAGGGTACAGTAACCAAAGCAAAAAGAAACCTCCTCAGGGCCTGTTATAGCATTTGGGATGAAGGAAGTAGAGCAGAAATCTTTGTAGAAAAGCTATTTACATCTGCTTGACCCTTGTAAAACAGGTCCCCAGGCTCTTCCACTTGGAGGCATTTGGATGACAGGCTGCTGCCACAGCAGTTTTACCCTTCCCAGGGGAAAGGAGTGATGCAGAGCAACCACAGGTAACCACCAAGCAGCCAGGGATCAGGTGCAGGCAGAGAGGTCCCACCTGCTTTGGAAGGCAGGAAGGTGACCACAACAGGCTCCCTGCAAGGACCAGGGTGCTGTCTGCAGTGCAGCCTCTTGGCTCACGGCCCTACATTTGCAGGAGAAGCCAATGAAAGTGAAAGATACCTGCACCCTCCTCCAGACTCCACCTTGCCACCCCAGCCTTCTCCGACAGGTTGCTCCTCCCTAGGAGGCTACTTATCCTCTCCCACTCAGATCCCTTGATCTGCTTGCCAAAGCCCAGCCTGTTCCAGGAGGGTCTGGCTGCCCAGATACTGCCAATTACTGCAGGGCTGAAGCTCACCTCTGGGCTACCACAGGGCCAGGTAGCTCTAGGTCTGGTCTTCCCTCCCTTTGTTCCAACTGCCCATTGGAGGTCTGCAAGTTCATCCCATCCCACTATCACATGTTGGCCCCAGACTTTGGCAAGTCAATCCCATGAGGTACAGAGAAGGAGGATCCCATGTACTAAGACCAAGAATCCAAACCAAATACTTCTGCTGTTGCTGAAATGCGTGGATGCACATAAGCAACAAGCCCATCCAGCAACAAGGCACAGGTCTGAGCAGCTCCCACTGCTGGTTTGGAGCCAGGCTCACACAGCTGACCACCCCAGCCTCCCTTACACAGAGGCCAGCACCATCTCCAGTTCTCCCTGCATCACAAAAGGGACAAAAACCAGAAGAACTGTGGAGGTGTTCTGCTTGCTAGGGACCATGAACAATGGAGACATGGGAAGACAGAGGCCAGACTTGCACAATCCTACGTCCGGCAGACACAGTAACTTTGTGCCATGGGAGGTAGACAATATGGTCCACAAGAGGTAGCAGATAAAGTCTGACCCACCTCCACATGGTCTGTCCTTCCAGAAGGAAAGTTTCAAGTCTGGTCTCATTCAGGACAGCACTGGGTATGACAGCCAGCTCTGCTGCTGGCTTCTGTCACTGCTCCTCATCCTGCAGCACAAAGTCTTGCCCTGTCCGCTACTTCAGGAAGAGAGAAAATGGGTTTTGACCTCTTTTCTTCCACTGTGTATTCCCTGCAGTACATGGACAGCACAGCACAACGCATGGCACGCAGAAGGCTTGTCCTAGGG
Organism: Tringa tobata; assembly: GCA_033628505.1. Taxonomy (NCBI): domain Eukaryota; kingdom Metazoa; phylum Chordata; class Aves; order Charadriiformes; family Scolopacidae; genus Tringa; species Tringa tobata. The sequence goes on from JAHREE010000457.1 coordinate 2,974,196, forward strand.
GCTGGCACACAGACCCCAGGAGTGCTGTGCCCCAAACCCAGATCATTGGCCGCTCCACAGCAGCTCCCCTTTCCCTGGGGATGGGACATCCCAATGTGTCTGGGGATGCTCACCAGGCTCATCCCCCAGCATGTGCCCAGCACCAGGAGCAGCCAAGCAAACATTGCCTCCTCCTTCTTCAGCCTGTTGAGCAACCACCAGTGGGTGGACACACACCCAGGCTAAACACAGCTCCAGTACCACCGCCCCCACCCGCCATGGCTTATACCCAGGTCACCAAACACATTCTTGCTTTGGGTGCACTAGTTCTCACGCTCCTCCCCGGGAGGGAGCCCGCGTTGCTCAACCCTGTTTTAGCTCCAGTGTCCCCTACGCTGAACCCGGAACCAGGTTTCACTCCTCACAAAAAGTTGCCGGCCCTCCTTGCCCACACAACCTCTGTCCCAAGGACGAGGAAGATGCAATCCTGCCACCATCACAGTCAGAGGTGGCCTGTGCAGCCAGTTGGGCTGCAGTATGGCCGTCCGTCCCCACGAGCAGGGGTGCAGGCTGGCCCAGGACTTAACGGGGAGGGAAAGGTCTTGGTGTCGCAATTGCCATTCTCTCTAATCCCCATGTTTGAGTACCTCAGAGCACAGGTCAACCCATGAGGCACCTGACATCTGAAAGACAGGGGTTTTAAGGCTCTCAGTGCCTCCTCAGCACAGCCTTTACCTCCACATGACACATCCAGCTTTTGCAATCCGGGTTAGCACTCATCTGTCCTATTTCAACTTCAAAGCACTTCACAAACATTAACCAATTAATCCTCTCACCACCCTCAGAGGGAGGTAAGCATCTTTATTTTTATCCATTTCCCCATCAGCAAGAAGGAGAGAGTTAAGTGCCTCTCCCAAGGCCATCCCTAGCTGACTCCCAGCTGACTGCACTTGACTCCCAGCCCCAGGCTGGGGCTATCAGGGGAACCACACACACAGAGTACACCTCAGACAGCAGAAATGCTGCAGAAACAGTCACAGCTGCCTAAGTAGAGCTGTCATCAAGCACCTTTGTTTTCCTCTGTGCCCCATGTGACTTGGCTTCTTGAACACTTTCTGTTCACCATCAGTCAATGACCTGGAAGGAAAACGATCCGAGAAAAGCGAAACAGAGCAAACCACAGACACACAGCCACCAGGACCAGCTCGAGAGTCAGGGGCACACACAAGAAATGTTTTTAAAAGGCCCATTTAAAGTCCTACATTTTGGAGGGGTGGAGGGATGGGAGCAGGGGCCAGTGGAGGTGGTACAAGAGTATGGGGTAAAACTTTGGCATGACTGAAACTATACAGGCACCTGAAACCAAATATGAGCTACTGGTAGTGGTCAGCTTTTGCTAAAAACTGGGGCAGAATACCCCAGCTCATTCTGCACTTGAAATCCCACTTATTTCCTCCAGCTCAGGCAGACCTTATTTTGGGGAACCCCACAACCCTCTGAGGCAGGGAGGTGGAAAGGGAGCTGGCCTTCAACTGGAAGACTGCAGGAAGTCATCATGATGGCATGGTGGCAGCTCACGCAGGGTGGGACATGTGTCACCGGGAGTGATGTTCCCCCTCAGCTATCCTGAGCTATAGCTTCAGATAGCCTCGGCTATCAGTCATCCTTTACATCAGCCAGGACTCACTCAGCAAGCAGCACAGCACCCTTCACCAGGAACATCATAGACCTCCAACATGTAACCACCCAAAAAAAGTGTTTTGCCACCTAAAATGACTATTGGTTGAAGCCATGGGCTGCACTCCTCCCTCAGCCAGGTGGGTGGGCAGAGCTCCCATGCCAGGGCATCCAGGTGTGCTCAGGAGGAGGGGAAGAAGCACCCTGGTCCCTGAACAGCCCTCAGAGACATGGGACTGTGGGGAGGGAAAAGCAGGGTGCACAAGGAGGGGTTTCCCACCAGACCCCACCATCAGTGATGGCTGCATTTATCATAACCTTTCCATGGATCAAACTACTTGCTCAGGAGAAGGCGCTGCCCGAGCCGCAGGAGCCCTCCCGCGCTTCCCGGGACAGACCAGGCAGGGCTGGGAGGTTGCTCTCCATTCCCTTTCGCTTCAGCAGCAATTTCTGTCCGCAGGGTTCCTCAAAGGATGCAAGTGAAAGTCTCCCTGCTTTTGCAACACCATTGACCCAGAGTGGGACTCCCGCTCCGGTGGCAGGGAGAGCCCGCAATTGCAGGGTTCACAGGGAAGCTCTGCTTCATTTTTCCCCATCATTTCCCATGGCTGCAGCTCAGCCCTAACTGCTGGCAATTATTCATTGCCTTCCATCCTGAGGTCCCAAATTGCACGCTGACGCCTGTGAAGATGTCAGGATCCCGAAGCCTTTTGGATGGAGAGGGGCAGCCTTTAAACAACGTTCTGCAACAGCAGATCAATACTGGAAAGCGCTGAAATCAGTCCAACGCCTCGCTGAAGCGGCAGGAGAATTTCAGGCAGATGAAATGCGATTCTCTAACTGCAGTTATTAGAGGCAGCGGGGGTAGAAGATACAATACCATCCCAAGGGAAGGCTTTTCTTAGCATCAAGAATCACTCTGAACACCTGATTAAAACAGTGCGTACAATGTGCCTTAAATTTATTGCTGAGCATAGACCTTAAGCCACAGTAGCACCTGAAAATGTCAGATTTGCCCACCTGTGCCGGGGGTGTCACACGGTTGCAAACCCAGGGAGGGGAGGCAGAGCTGCAGCTCCCCAGGTCCCACTCCTGAACCCCGAGGAGCGGTGACAGCCTCACAGCAGACAGTGCCACCTGCTGACACCCAGGCCCCATCCCTCCCGCCGGGGGCCCCGGGCACCCTCCCAGCCCATGGACACAACTGCACCTCCCCACATGCTAGTCAGACCCCAAAAGCAGCAGTAATTCTGTATAATACTCTTGGCTGCTCGTTGGGCCATTCCCCCTTTCTACACGGTTGTGTGGGACAGACACCAAGCTGCTGGATGACACTGGCCACGACCATCAGTGTAGCAAGGGATTTGGCACCACGTGCCAAGACTGTTCTTCAAGGAGTGGAGGAAAAGTACCTGCATGGGGATATAGCAAGGAACAGTTTCTGGGTGTGCTTTTGTCTTCCAAACTGAAAACCATTTTCTTAGATGATGGCAATGCTCAAGATAGATATCTATCCCCTTGCTGAACCTCTCACCGCCTTTTTGGGCACGGAGAGGAGCCCAAGCTGCTTAGAAAGACCTTGGGAATGAGTGGGGAGACCACCCCACCATATTCATGCACCATGACTAGAGCTGGATTTGGATACTACAAATGCACTGCATGCCCAAGGACTCAAAATGCCTTTGACAATGGTTGTGGGGCTTAGCTTTATGACATAGTGATGTGACATCCTCCCCAAACCCCTATGAACTTCCTAAACCATTATCAAGCCCAAATTTGTTTTTCCATTAACTAGCCAACAATATCCTTAGGCCACATCTTACTTCATTCCTTAACCAAGAGCTCATCAACCTTTATCTTCTTTGGGAAGGGAAAGAGAGGCCAAAGGACTCACTAGGTCAGATACTTAAACTAGTTTACAAAATGAAGCTCATGTTAAAAGGAAAATCTCCAGAAATAAGAGCGTTGGCACATTCTTTGCGTATGAACTACCATTATTACTAATTATTTACCCTGCAGCAGTCACTACAAGCCCTAGCACCATTGTGTCAGGTACTAGATAATATGCACATGTTAAACGGCAATATTCTTTTCTGTAGCAACTGTAAAGAGAGAAAAGACAAAAGACAAGAGAGCATCGTTCTCATGTGGGAGCAAAACCAGAAATTAATTGACTAGCCTAAGTTATACAATGAATGGCAATACTGAGCTGTGCACACTAATTTGTGTATAAAACATGCTTATTAAGTATATTAAAGCCCATGGGACACTGCTATCAGTCTGTATAAACAGCACCAGCCTGTGCTCCTCAATTCTCACTTATAAAGCCTACCCCCAAATCTTCCTTCCTCCTGCTCTGCCTTCCCCTTACAGACGCTCTACTCTAATTTTAGAACTAATTAAATTAAACCTCTGACTCACCTCGGATCTCCGATTTAGGCTTACACGATCTTTGCTACAAGACCTGTCCTTGCTGTTATTTGGCAGCACTCCCCCAAATACACCCAGCCCTGCCTCTGCCACAGCCCAGCAATGATCAGCAGCTCATGGAAACATGCAGAGGGCAAGAGCTAAAAAACAAGGAGCTCTCTCCCCACCCCCCCAAAAAAAAAAAAACAATCACCATTTTTATACATCTGTGGTTGGTTTACACATAGCACAGCAGCATTGCGCTGCCCTGATTCCGTGGGAGGGATGCCCAAGGATTTAGTTAACATGCAGGTCTCGCTCCAGAAATCAAGAAGGCAGCATCCAGACCTTTCCACCCAAGCATCTAATGTCCAGCCAGAGATCACAGCCAGGCTCTGGATGTGCCCCAGAAGGAACAAAGCCTCCAAACACCACAGAGATGTCATATAGTCCATTTGCAAAAAGGGAATAGAGCTCAGTGGCCACAAAGCTGCTTCTCAAAATCCTTTTCTAACAGAAATGCCACCAGTACAAAAAGGAATAAAGCAACCTGTTTCTAAAGATCCCACTCTGTCTCTCTTGCTGCAGGAGTGATTGGTGAGCACAGAAACTGATGCAGGTGCCAGCACAGCAGGGCTCCTCAGAAACCTGGCACACACCAAAAACCTGCCTGCCCATGAGCAAAGGCAGATGCAGACACACCTCTGATGGGAGAGCTTGCTCCTTCCTAGGAGCCACCTGTAAGAGGTCTATACCAGAGGGAAACCACCTATTCAAAAATCACCTTTGCTGTCCTGCACCCCCAAACACTTGGTTTCTAAACCCCCCCCAAAAAATCATAGATCGCACAGCAGCTTTCAAATAAGGCCCTAAAGAAGCACCACCATCCCTGAGAGCATACTTGGTCCCCTGCTACCCCAAATATCATCATTACCTGGAATCCATCTTAACTGAAGAACTCACATTCAGCCCGCAGATCCCTCAAAACTCAATTGCAGCAGGAACCACTTTCTTCCCAGCGTGGTATCCACAGCTCTTCTCACCACAATCCCACTGCTGCCTGCCCAAACCAACCAGCCTCCCCTCACAGGAGACCCCCTGACACTGGGGGGGCTCCTTATTTATAATATCAGGAGGAGACACACGCCTTGTGTCAGCTGAGCTCGTTTCCCAGTCTTTTTCTTTTCAATTTCCCTCCTTCAGTCAGAGTGCTAAGTGGCACAGGAGAACCAAATTCAATTAAGAGGATTAATAGCAATTAAGCCCCTGTTGGAGCCAGGGTTGTGCTCTTTAGGCCTGGAAAGAAACTACATGTCACTGCAGCAAGATAAGCAGCAGGTGATGCCAAAAGCTTTTTATTTCCAAGGAGAAAAATTGGTTGTCTTCCTGCAAGCCTCCTCCTCCTCCCCCTCTCTCTCCCTGATCAGAATTTGGCCCAGATGGAGCCAATTCCCTTCCAGCCTGCTCCTGCCTCAGCCCTGCTCTTTGCACAAGAGAAAGCTCAGCTTCCTCTGAACACCACTTATAGAGTCCGAATAAACCATCTCAAAGTAGCTTTCTTTTTCTATGGCCAGGGAAAAAAAAACCAACAAACAACCCTGCCTCACAGTGCGCGTGGGAAAGGGCAGGTGTTTGGATGTGAAGCTGAGTTTCCTCTTCATTTCCCTTGGCTGTGGGATTTGCTCATGACAGCCTGATCCCGGTGTGCCGGGAGGCTCTGCAGGGAGGACCAATCCCAGCTACAGGCACTCTGGGATGTTCCCGCTCCTGTCACCGACCCTTCCCACCCCAGGGTCTATCCTTGCCAGCAGGAAGGGAGTGTCACTCCAGCAATTTTTCCTTCGGTCTCACTCCATTATCGCAGTGCCTCACAGTAGTTATTTTAGCTACAGAGCAGCTTTCTGGCTTCCTGTGTTGTCCTTTAGTGTTCTTCCTAATTGAGGGCTTTTAACATTAACAGCATTTAGCAGCTGTTCTTCTTCCTGCGGGAGGGAAGGCACCAAATCTTTTATTTAAAATTCTTCTGTCAGGAATGGAAACGTGACCCGCACTCTGAGCAGATGCCCCTCGAGTGACAAACCTTCCCCACTCTGCCCATAGATCATCACCAAGAAAGAATGGGGGATATAAATATTTTCTCCTGGGCCAGGTGAGGGGGTCCATATGGTTTGATGGGAGTTAGAGGCTCCCAGGTCTAGTGTCCTCTCCCTGCTGTGCCACCGGTGGGTGAGATACTGGACAAGACTGGATGGGTTTGCCCAAAGCTGCTGTCCACGGAGGGTCAGAGCATCTCTCTGGACAATGAGGAGAGCAGCAGTAGCCAGGAGCTGCAGGGTCTCACCTCGGTGGGTCTCACCGAGGAGCACACGGTGCGCAGCAGCCACCAAGCGAAATGGAAAATGGGATGGGAGGGTACCCTGTAGGACACACTGAGGTTGGTGCCTGCAATTCCTCACCAGCCAGTGTGGGATCTGCACAGCTAAAAGCTGCTTGAGTCCTCAAAGAGGGCTAGGATTTACTCTTGTCAAGGCCTTGAATGTTTTGAAGTCCAGAGAGAGGCAAGAACCAGCATGTTCCACCAGTGCCCGGGGGAAATTGCAACAGAGTCACCAGTCAAAAGCATTCAAAGATCACAAACCAGACCCAGATGATCATGAATCACAGCTTACAAACCGCAAACGGTTCTTAAGCCTCTTCAAAATAATGGCATTTACCAACAGGCTTGTTTGGGGTGGTTCACATTTTCCAGCCGTCTTCTGAACCCGAGAGAGAGAATGGCGAAAGCAGAGCTCCGCTTCGGTCCCGGGAACTGGGGTGATAACAGGGGGATGTTGCGACACTTGGCACAAGCTGGTTGGTGGTGCTGGGGCTGTGTGGGAGCCCCTGGTGCTGGGGAGGGTGGGCAAGGGGTGACCCCTCGGCACGCTGAGCCCTGACAGGCTCGTGACACCACCCTGGGGTGCTGTGAGGTGTCAGTGCTGGCTGTGAAGGAGAGCGGGGGATCTGTAACCTGGTCCCCAGCTCCCTCCAAGGCTCGTCTGACCAGGGGCACCAGTGAGACCAGCCCCACACTCGTGGCTCGAAGTCCGAGGGATGTCAGAACAATTTTGTTTGAAAACGCTTCCTTTGCTTTTCATCAAGGAACACGTGTAGGTGATGTTAAGTGCACTAGCACGGTAAAAGACTGCGTGCTCCTTGGGTCCAAGTGCATGGGCGATCCTGAGGCTTCAATCAGAGCAAGACCTACATCCCAATAAAGCACACGCAGTAAAGCTCTTAGGTGTCATCAATGTTTTAATCACTGATTTAAATATTAATATAATGGAAGAGCATAAAAGCAGTATCCCTGAAAGCACAGGGTCATCTAGTCCAGCACCTTGTCCTCAAAAGGGATCCAGACACTGCATCCAAGTTTTATACCTCTCCAGTCCACTGCTGACTTTTTAAGTCTCCTAATACTAGTTCTAGTTTATAATAATACAGGAGCATAAATGCAAAGCTGGGCATCATGACAATTATTTATGACTTAGACTTCTGACCGGCACCGAGTGTTTCTGTAGAGGCTTTAATTATCATTTATGCATCTTTGTTCCCTGTCCATAAAAATCCCAGGGCTCTGTATGGATGAAAGCTGAATTTATGGGGTCCTGGGAATGGCAGAGCCTGGGTCCACTGAGAAAAGCTGCTCCTAACCACCAAAACGCCAGATCCAGTGAAAGGACATGAATGCCAGCAGGGCACAAAATGCAAAAATGAGGCAACAGGTGACAGTCCCAGTGGGTGGAACTGTAGGAAAAGGGACTTGTGGCAGCTGTGTCTGTGCTTGATCCATGTCTGCACCTCAGTGGAGGAGACCAGGGAGAGGTTTCTGGATCTGAAGCCCCAAACGGGCAAGAAGCTGTCACCGAGAGAGTGGCAGCACAGATATTTGAGCTCAGGGACCCGGTGCACCCTCCCTCCATCCTCTCCTCTGCAGGGTCCTCAGCCCCTTGCCTCTAGTGTCTGATCACCCTCCGTGCAATATTGGCTGATGCTCAGGGAGAGCGTGACCTCTGGCCACCAGGCAGCTCTGAGCAGAGGAACAGCAAAGCACAAAGCTCAGGGAATGTCTCAGCAGATGCGGGACACCGTGATCAGCATCATCAGCTGCCTCCAGCACGCCTGTCACCGTCTGCTCCTGGCAAGCATCTCAGCACTGGAGGAGAGCTGCCCCAAGTCAAGGCACTGCGGGGCTGCCTTCAGCTTGGAAGCAGGCTGGGTTTCTTCTTCCAAAAAACACAGGGGGAAAAAATCAGGATGCAACATCTCTGAGTATTTCCTACAGAAACCGCAGCACAACATGGGAACGTCAGCTGGTTTTTCAACAGGGAAACCAAGTTTCTTGCTAAGTGGGACTTGAAACTATGAGCCAGCAGCTTCCAGAAGCTCAGAAAATGGGAAGGAATGAAGAAAAGAGGATCTTGGCAGGGATGAGTAAGGGTAAGAAGGAAAAGCATACTGCAGGCAGAAGCCATGGGCTTTGGCAGCCATATCCTTGTGTAGAAGGAAAAAAAAATGTTAAAAGCTGCTTGGGGAAAGGAGGTTCAGCAGTGTTGGATTATTTCATCTCCATTACCAGAGCAAAAGGACTGCTTCTTATATCCCTGATGGGCTGAAGACGGTGCTTTCACTGCAAAGCACCTCACTTTCACAACCAGGCTGAAAACATACAAGGCATCAAAAATATTGTCACATTTATTAGGGAAGCAATTCAAAGCTCACTGAGGGACACAGGAAGCTGACTACATGCAGAAATCAAAGGGAAACCCTTGATCGAAAGGAAATGTTTAGCCACTATGTTCAAAGGCTCCCTAAATCAAAGACAAAATCCTTCTTTAATCAAGACCATTGACCAAAGCTGAAAGCACAGGGAGCTGCCAACAATGCCCACAGCATCACCTTTCATGGCAGGGCTGACAGTGTCGATGCTCTTATACCCCAGCATCTTTTCATATCTTTGTCCTAGGAGCAGCTCCCAGCACTCAAACCAAAGCACGTTTTTGTAGGGACAATGAATATCAGCCATCAGCTAAGGTCCAAAGCATCACAGTGTCCCTATTTTAGTTGCCTAAAGGCTGTCAGCCTCTGTCTTCGAGCTTGAGCAGTCATTAGGAAAAGGAACAAGAGTTAATTGGGGCTTATCTAATCTCAGCCCAACCCAAGGGTCAATAGCAGAAGTTTATCAGCAGTGTTTAACCATCATTTATCAGCTTTGTGGAGATTTGGCTGAGGCAGGTGTACAGCATGCTGACGCACAGATGGGGTCAGGGAGTACTGCTTTCCACACTGGGAGCAGATACGAACAATTAACAGAACGATAAATGCACATTTATTTTGGCTAAAGCAACAGTGGTAGCACTAGATGTTGGCAGGGTAAGAGCTCACCAAGAATAATGTTCAAATGTATGAATGAACCTCTGAACTAACAAGGGTCTCATGGTGCCTCGTGGCAGTGTGGCTTCTAGGAAAAGCCATCGTTGGAAACAGGCTGTTTCCATCCTCTGCTGAGCTTCTCTCTCCCCTTTTTGGTATGTTCAGGGTCAGAGTCCTGCAACAGAAACATTATCATCAGCTCTAGCCCATGTCCAATACTTTCTTCTTTTTCCTCCCAAAATCTCATTTCTATCGGTCTGTGAAAAAATACACTTCCCATGTTAAAATCTCTCCATAGATAACGTGAAGAAGAAATGCTGTCAGAAACGAAAGCCTTGTTTCATACTTTGCATTCCTTTTCCCTTCCTTTCCACACCTTTCTATATTTTTTAATAGCCAGTTTTTCCCACGGAGCAAAGCAGGCTGGGACCTCTCTGCTGGAAAAGCCTCATCTCCTCCAATTGTCCAAAACAGTACAGCGAGGTGGACCTAGGACTTTCAGCCTCCTCTAGCCACACATTTCATTGAAATCAGAAGTACAATAGTGTTTTTCAGAGTCCTGGGCCAGGGAGCAAGCCGTGTATCAATAGCCATTAGCATTGCCAATGGAACTCACAGAAGTAGCTAGAAATGCCAAATATTTCTGGGGTTGTGATGAAAGTCATTCACCATTTTTTTGTTGTTGTTTATCAACTGGCTTACAAAGTGATGGAAAGTATTATAAAAACTTGACAAAAACTTTGACAAAACGTTTTCAAGAAATTAAGAAAAAATGTGAAAACATTCTGCGTTTCAGACCTCCACTAAAAAAAGCTCCTGGTCTTGGGGACATCGGGTTAGTTAAGGACCACAGAGCAGACAGCCTGTTGCTTGACTGCTGGTTTTTTGAAAGCTTCTTCAGAAAATATCAGCCCATTCAGTTGTGTTATGAACCTCTGCAAGTATGAGGACTCCACAGCCTTTTTGATTCAGCAATAGTGTTTGGCCACCCTCATGGTGAATGTTTTTTTCCTACTACCCTGTTGGGATGACCCTTCCTGCAGCCTGTCTCCACTGCCTCCCATCTTTTTTCTGTGCAGTTCCAGGAGGGCTCTGGCTCTGCCTTCTCCCGGTGACCTGGCCAACTCTTCACCATCTTTGCAGCAGCTCTGTCACCAGGCCAATGCACCCAGATTTCTTTTGGACTTCATCCAACTTTTCTAAAGAGTCCGTTTTCAAATGCAATCGCTTCAAACTCAGCTGGGGAAAAGGGGACCTAAAAGCAACAATAGCCACAGGCAGACGGGATTGCTTAATCCAAACAGCACAGGGCAATAGAGATCCGGGATCCTTATCAAGAGTGGTTAATACCAGAGCTCTTTGTTAAGTTACCCCACGCATGCTTCAGAACAAGGTCCAGCCCTGGACAAGGGTTGTGTGGCCTTTGGGAGCAGGGGCAGAGCCGGCCTGAGCTATGCAGAAGGTCAGATTAGACCAGATCATCCTCCAGGAGCCTGTGAGCCCAAAAGGAAGGTACATACCATAGCCTACCATATCCTTCCCGTCCTGTTTGGCTGTGTGAAAGATGGGGCTGGCAGGGGGTGCCACTTCTAGTTCAGAGAGGGAATGCCCTACCGGAGGAGACTGAAAACCGTGTTTGCCCAATTATCGGCCACCGCGCTTAATCACTCTGCCCTGGATCTCTCTGGCAGCCACAAGGGCAGTTGGACGTGGAGGTGGGAGGCAGATAGGATTTAATAAAGAAGCCTTTTTATGAAGGAATTCTTTGCTTTTGGCATTTTCTGTAGGAGTGGGAAAAACAATGCTTTTTCTCCAATAACGCCAGGGAAAGCGAGAAGAGCAGAGCTTAATGTTTCAGCTCTTGGGTGAGCGGCCCCACGTGCTCCCACTGCCTCCCCATCCCATGGAGATCCCTCACAGAGCTGAGGAGAGGGGCACGAGCGATTGGGATGGAAGGCTTGCCAGGACATGACACCCCTGCATGGTTCCTGGCCCAGGATCGCTCCTTGGGTGGCCGGTCTTTGGGGCTAATGGCAACAGCTGTGCCATCTGCAAGGGACAGAGCCCCAGGGCCACCTCTGTGACCGAAGTTGACCACAACCCAGAGTTATTCCCACCAGCCACGTGCCATCACCCAGTAAGCCATAGCAGATGATGGGAAGGTTTCTGTGGGCTGAGCCCATGGGGTTTGGTGTCACTGCGGTGGTGGGACAGCACAGGCAAACGGGCCAGGAGCTGGGCTGGGAACTCACCACCACACCAGGGAGCTGTGCAGTTGCACCCCTGCCAATTTCAGCCAGTAATGCTTGCGAGCACATTGCTGGTCCCCAGCACGTTCATCCTCCTCAGGAAGCATTTGATTGGCATTCAGACAGCCTCTTCTGAATGACCCAACAAGCTGTGATTTATGTGATGCCTTTGTCTTCAGACACTGCTGTCAGCAATACCCATCCTCAGGCAAAGCCGCCGATGCCTGCAGATTTCCAAAGGTCACTATCAGGAACACACTGCCCTTGCTGAAGGATAACAAACAGAAGCTTTACTAAAAGTAGAAAAGATCATTTGTTAAATTTCTCCTGTAGCTATGTTCAGCCCCCTCCCCAAAAACCAGAGGCCCCAGGGGCAACATTTCTAAGACAGAAGAGAAACCAAATTGATATATTGTCCTGCACTTCAAAGAGCCTCCTACAATTGGAGAAAATAAGTGATGTTTTCACAGCAGCTACTCAAAGGATCCCTTTTCCTAAACTGTCAGAGAGTCCGATATCTTCCATACACCCGGAGCAAGAAAACAGCTTTCTCAGCATTAATGGAAAAGAATCCAAGACAAAAATCACTACGAACAAAATTATGGTGGGGGTATATTTCTGCAGGAAAAAACAGTATTTGAGCAGTATCCTCTGTATACAAGAGCAGCTGATCACACCAGCTAGCTCTCACCTTCCTCATGCGAAATGCTTGGTCGATCTCCTTTGCTTGAATGGATCCAGCTGCACCATCCCCTTTTCTCTCAGAGACTTGCAGATCTCCCCACGGGCTCCTGCAATGCACAGGTGACCTCGACCCTTCCATGGGCACACTACTGCATATGGCTTGTTCTTCTGCACTGTCTGCGTCAACAGCTTTCAAAACAAATCTTTGATACCATAGGCAAGGTCCTGGGTACACCTGCAAGCTCCAGGACTGTGAAACCCAGCAGGTAGAGGGCTTTAGGGATTTTTAGCCTTTAAATCCAACACAAGCAGCTTTTTGGACCCAAGAGAGCTTTAAGCATCTTGGGAACTGTCTTTTGTGACAACCCTGGGCTTCACATTTGCATTAGCCTTTCTCCAGCCTCCAATCATCCCACTCACCGCAGGGCAGCAGCAAAACCCCTACCTGCCTTGTTGAACATCCTGAGCACTGAGAATCCTCCTGCAGGTGCCCAAAAGATGCCTTTCCTTCATATATTCTAAAGAAGGTCCTCACAACCTCAACCAATGGACTGAGGCTCAGGAATGCCACCAGCAAAGGGCCGAACATGAGCTTGTGCCAATGTTACAACATCTCCCTGTTATCACCCCAGTTCCCAGGCACCAGGACTGCAAAAGGAGCTCTGCTCCTTTAGCCCAGTCTCTCTTGGGTTCAGAAGACGGCTGGAAAATGTGAACCACCCCGAACAAGCCTGTTGATAAATGCCATTATATTGAAGAGGATTAAGAACCATTTGTGGCTTCTAAACTGTGATTCATGATCATCTGGGTCTGGTTTGTGATCTTTGAATGCTTTTGACTGGCGACTGTTGCAATTTCCCCAGGGCACTGATGGTTTTTCTCTGTACATGAAGTCTTCACCAAACGCAAATTCCAGCCTTGGTACAGCAAGTGTTTCTCCGGCCTGTCATGGATGGGCCACAGCAGGGAAATAGGTAGGTTCCCGAATTTTTCATTCCCCTGCAATACAACTTTTTATTCCTTTGAAACACTTTACTATTCAAAAAAATGCTACTTGAGAGTGCTCAGATTTGGCTGAAAGATGATGCAGACATTCATCCTTCAGGAGAATCACCACTTCATGCTGTTCCACCTAGAGGCAGATCTGCTGGTTCAGCTTACCTCCTTACTCACCACGCCTTCCTTGTGTGGCATCGATTTCTCCTCCAAGTGCCTTCCAGATTCTGGAAGAAGACACCATCAGCCATTGCAGAGACCTTCTGTTCCACACCTGGTGTGGTGGCCATCACCCAACACCAAGGCGACCAAGGGAAAGCCATCCCACACCAGCACCTGCTTTGGGGCCTGCTTCTCGTCTCTGTTTCTCCGCAATGAGTGCCATGCTCAGCAAGTCACACAGCACGGCTGGCAGAGCCGCCTGACTCATTTTTCTCTACTCCTCCAGCTGATGTGTTTGGAGGAACACGCTGCTCTGACAAGGTGACACATCCTGAGAAAGCCCACACTGCTGAAGACATCTCTCTGCTCCTTCTACCAGGAGCACCCAGTGCAATAGCGGTTCGCAGCTCTTTTTCATTCCTCCACAGTCAAATAAAGCCTCGAGCATTTCTGTTTGATTTTCCTGAAGGATATGGAATAGATGTCAATCAGGGGAGACGAGCCCTGAAATCCCACAGTTTTGAAGGCATCTCATAAACAGAGAGATGTCAGTAGAGGTGCTAGGAAAGGAAGGGCAATTGTTAATGGAGAAACTGCAATAAAAACTTGACTGCTGTTCAGCTGCAGCAGCTTTAGCAGCCTGCATTGGATTCTTCTTTTGGCAGAGGCAACTGCCCTTGAATCAGTTGGTTTGGCTCAATTCATTGTGGAATAATTAAGTTCAGTCCATTGTATTGCATAATCTGGAGTTTCTTTAACCTGCTTCAGCAGTAAAGTACTTAATCTCATGCAGCTCTGAAAGGGGTTATGAACATGAAATTAAGTCAGTGCAAGTCTGTCAGGAGCCCAAGCAATAAGAGGATGAAGAGAGAAGTGTCCAGGAGGCAAGGGGGGATCAGCAGCCTGTCTCTGCTTTGATTCCTCTGACTTGTGGAGGAAAGAAAGGAGAAAACCCTGGCTTTACACACATTTGAAATGTCCCAGGAACCAACACCGTTCCCATCTGCAGAGCAGCTCTCGTAAACATTGAGGATTTACCCATCAAACTGAAGTTTGGAAGTGTGCCTGGTTGTTTCCAAAAAATCTGAGGAAAGACGTTTCTGTTTCTGGACAATCAAAACTATCACATTTCCTGGCTGCAGCAAGGATCTCTAAACTGAAAAATGTGCAAATGTGTTTTACCAGGAGTGGGCACATCCCAAACAAGGGTAATCAGAGAAACTCTTTTCAGAACTGCTCTACTTACATATGTTACAGATTGAAGAGGAAAATCTTTTCCCCAGTTGCCCTGGAGTACAACCATCCATGCTCTTGCTAAGTCCTCTTCCAGCATCTATTGGCGCCTATTGGCTTTACTCATGCTGCAAACCTGGCAGATATGTTGGAGGAGGAACAGGGGACAGTGTTGGATCGAGATGAACCTCTTTCAGCTATAAAAAATGATCATACCTCCCTGCCTTACTCCTCAGAGTCTGATAACACCACATCGATCTGTCCCAGGCACGCTAAAGGACTGTTGCTTGCCCACAGAGGTCCACCGAGCACCCAGCCCAGCTATTCACAGCTGCTGAGCAGGTCATACCCAAAGCCAGCTTTACTCTCTGAGTTAACAAAATAACAGATGCCATTAAGAGCCATGTTTTTAGCCTCATGTTGCAGGTCACCCCAGGGAGAGCAGAGGGAAGCCCAGACTCACAAAGGATGTTTCTGGCAGGGGAAAGCATCCTCAAGAGCCGCGTGTGGACTGGGGTCTCCCTTGGACAGTGGAGCAGCTGCAGATTGAGCTGAGATTTCTCTCACAAACAGCTCCTTGAATTGCTCTTGGCATTGACTTTTTCCTGTTCAGCTAATTAAAAATCTGTCTTTGAGTCATAAGCCCCCATTAGTAATAATTTGCTTTGCACTTCTCCAGTGATTTATGGCTGAGATATCAAAGTGCTTTAGAAACATTAATTAATCCTTCTAATACCCAAGGGACTGATCCACTCTCCGCAATGCACCATTGGTGGAGTAAATGTAGGAAATCCCCAGGGTTTACTCCAAACAGTGGGAAGGGAGCAGCATCTGACCCAAGGAGTTCGTTTCGGCTGCCTGCCTGCAATCAGGGAGATGTGCAGTCAAAATAACAGCACTGAATGTGCAGCCACAAGCGAGCCCAAGGCAAATCCAACCTCTCTGCTCTCCAGCTGCGGTTCCTGCTGCTGTCCCTATCTGTCCGGGGTGGGGAAGGGGAGCTGTACCACCCTAGCTCTGCTCTGTGGATCACCCCAGGAAAGGCATTTGGGACCAAAGCCATCTTCACCCAGAGCCCTCCAAGTGGCAGCAGCAGGGTCGTTAATCAAAGCCACACCACTCGTGCTAACACATGTGTTTTTCTTGCCCTCCTGCCCGTTTCTCCCAATCTGCTTCTTGTACAAAGTCACTTTTTCCCAGCTTGCAGTGCAGACCCAAGGCTGTCTCCCATACCTGAGATTTGGCTCCAGTCCTCGCCAGCGATAAGGATCGTTACCTCCATTGGTTTCAGAGAGGCTTTCATCCTTGCGCGCACCAATGAGCCATTTGCCACCTGGTGTTATCCCCATACTTGGAGTGTTGTCATCACAAGACTACAGGGTGGAGCTGGGCATGCAGGGTGGTGCCAGAGGTGGGGAAAGGTATAAAGAGCCCAGCATAGACTGCCAGAGACAGCATCTCTGAAAGCCTGAGAAGTGTCCCATTTCCACTTTGCTGTCCCCAGTAAAGCATCACCTCGGCCATGAAGGCAACCGGTGTTTTCCTGCTCCTCGCCCTGGCACTCTGCTGCTACCAAGGTGAGTGCAACATTTTCCCTAGGAACCATTTCCTCTCCTTGCTAAAGCTCCCAGGTCTGTCGCGTGGGAAGCTGAGCCTGGGAACAGGCCAGCTGGTGGTGGGACCTTGCTCCGGCCCTGAGCAGGGAATACCAGAGAATGCTGCAATGGCCAACATGCATTATACCAGTGGTCTATGAGCAAGCCTAAAGGAAAAGCTTTAAAAGGGTGTCTGGCATCTGCTCCCAAAACCAAGCAGACCTGCTGGGCCGACACGCTCCATTCAGGGCTAGGATTGGGCCTGGAGCTGGTGATTTCTAGGACAGTGTGATTCCTCTAGAGTGAATAGGTGCTATTTTCGTTTTAAGAAAGCAAACCCAAGAAGACAGGAAACATATATATATACAAGGGAAAATGCAGCTCTCTCGCTACCAAAGTCAACGTTTAAGCCAACTGTGTTTTCAAAATCCCATATGGTGCAGAGGGATGAGAACATGAGCTGTTGCTGCTCTTCGGGTACTGCTCACCAGGGATGTCTGCATTCGTGGGTTCATTCAAAACAGGAGGGTTCTTCTGAACCTAGTCCTCGTCATCCTCTTTACTGTGCAGTGACTGCCGTTGCAGAACTCTCCGAGTACAAAGTCTGGTCTCATTTCAGCTGAACTGAGCATGTAGTGAGCTAAAGCTCCTGGGTCTGGACCAGAGCTCGTTGAAAGTAAAATCCCTAAAACCATTAACTTTGGGGCTATCAGGTCCTCAGCACCAAAACGTTTCGCTCTACAGACCCACTGCTATTGGGCCACTGTGTTAACATAGATGTAGCCTAAATCCTCCATGTAGGTGACTTCTGGATCCATAAGCAACCCGAGGTACTTCTCAGTACCGCCTTTTTCCGAACAAATCCAAATTGTTTGTCAAAACACACCCACTCCATATTCCACCCATGTGATCCCAGCTCTCAGCTCACAGCCAGCTTCTCCATGGAGAAGCTCACCAAAGTCACAGCTTGCTCCCACCTGCTTTGGTGCGAGATCTCAGGGTCCACCCATTTCTCCTTCTAGTAGAGCTCTTCAGCAACTTGTCTCTTGCTCTGCTTCCTTGTGGTACAAACCCACTGGCACCAGAAAAATCACCCTGGATTTACTCCAGCACTGGTCCAGCATCAGCAGGAGTTTTTCAGCTGCCCATGAACAAGTGATAAGAGCTAACGAGAGCCACCTTTGCTCCCTGGCAGCTGGCAGGGAAAGTCACGAGAAGTGCATCTCACCTTCACAGGGTCTTGCACCATCACGGTGTTTCTGCCAGGGGAAAGAGGCAGATGCAGTGGGGAGGGACCTGGCTGCAAAAATGGGGGAGATCCAAGGGAAGAAATTGCTTGCTGGGACAGAGGTGTCTGAATGAAGATGCAGAGTGTTCAGGCTAAAGCATCTTTAGTAGGTCCTCCTGTAAACCAGTCTTGAGCAATGGGTGCTAAGGCATTTTCTCTCTCTCTCTCCACCCTTTCTCCAGGAAACGCTGAGGCAGATGGAGCTGCTGGCAGAGGAACAGAGGTGAAGGCTCCTATTTTTAAGTAGGGCAAGTGTGTGCCCAGCTTTGGTGAGACAGCACTAAACCATACACTGGGGAGCCAGCGTTGCTAAATACAGTGAAGTATAGCAAGCTGCTGGGTTGGCAGCCCAAAGATGCCAGTGCCTGGGAATCTCCTTCCACCTGCTGTGCCACAGCAAGATCCCAGTGGTGGTACTGGTTTTGCCCACACTCAGTGGAGGAAAACTATTGATAAAGAGCTGAATATTACTGTTACTTGCAAAGAAGATCAAAGCTCCCATTCCTTTTTGACTTGTAAGCGTGAGGGCGGGTATTGTTGTGGGATAAAAACAAAAGCTGGGATGAATGTGACCAGGCAGTGCCCATGGAGCATTATTTACTCAGGACTGTCACTCCTTAGGGTGTGCAGTGGTGCCAGGTGGAGTTCAGCTGGCCAAGGGACAGCATGATGACAGGCAGTCCCAGCGCTTCTGAGAGTTCATAGCAGAGCTCTGAGCGAGCTGGGGTGGGTTATCAGGACACACAAAACACCCTGTGAGGGCAACGCTTCTTCGGCAAAGGGAAAGCACGTTTAATAATTTCAGCATTCCCCTTTTGTGTCTCCAGGCAGCTTGTGGCAATTACAACCTAGGAAAAGGTTGTCCAAGGATCTTTGACCCCGTCTGTGGCACGGACAACATGCTGTATGGCAACGAGTGTCTGCTGTGCGTTCAGAACCAGTGAGTACCCACGACCTCCCGCGCCTCTCGGTGTCACACAGACGAGGGCTGCTACGTATGTCTGGGGTTTCCTAGAAAGAAAGCTGTTTGCCTGCACGCAGCTGGGTGGAACGTGGGCAGGGAGCCCAGCACATCTGGCAGGAATCTGGCCTCCCGTGCAGATGCTGCCCCCGCTGCTCTGAGCGCCTGGGCTCCGTCTGACAGGTGGGCCCGTGGCACGGGGGCTCGCAGCCCCACGAGCTGCCCCCGGGGCAGGGACCTTTCCCTGCCAAAAATCACCCCTGCAGCTGCCAAAGCCGCAGCCACCGCTTGGACACTGCGCTGGCGGGTGTCCAGCAGCTCAGGCAAAAGGCAGAGCCCTCGAAGCCTGCCCAGATCCAGCAGGCAGGCAGAAAAAATGTTTTTTCCAGGTGACCTCAGACGCGTGGCGGCTGAGGGAAAGCTATGGGTTTTTTTCATCCTAGTAATTCATAGCTGAACTGTGCTTTCTGCCTTCCCTGCATACGAAAGGAGACAATTTGCTCTGGGTATTTTTAAGAACGAGCCTTCTATTTAATCTGTGCTGGTGCCAGATTGCACTATCTTAGCAGAAGGCCAGGCCCCAATGTTAGCGACGTCTCTGGCAAGACTTGATTCATTTCATCTGGCTTGGGCCCTAGGTAATTTTGAGTATATTTATATATTGGAAGTGCTCTGTGTCAGACAAGTGAAGGAATTACTTCCAATTTAATGCCATTAAGTGGTTCAAAAATCTCTGTTGGGAAGATTGAGTCTTATCTGCAGCCAAATGCCCCGGTGTGTGGGGCTAAGGGAGCTCCACCCTTGGCTTTACCTAGTGGAGGCAAGGAGTGTTGGTGATCAGGCTCACAGGCCCATCTGCCATCCACAGAGACATCTCTCACAGAAACTCAAATTCCGGCTTTTCTATCCCTGAACAAATGGGCTTGTGAAGCCAAATTCTGCTTTTAGGAGCATTGTCTCCCAGATAACTCTGCAGTAACAAGGAAAAGAGTCCAGATCACCAGGAAAAAGAGCCTGGAGAAGAATTGTTGGTCTGGTTGTCTCCCCATTAACCCAGGCTGCTGTCCCATATTCTGCTCCTGTCCTGCTTAAGTGCTGGTTTTACATCTAAAGGCTGAAGACGGTGCAGTCAGGCAGAGACACGTGGAGTGGGATCTCTTGAACGAAGGCGCCACGGTTAACGACCCGGCGCGGCATGGCAGGGTGGTAATGACCATGCTGGAAGCCAGCAGCCCAGCACCAGCTGTCGGCCTGTATTGTGCAACAGATGGGGGTGGGAGGTTCGTCAGACACAACATCGTTAGGGCTTTGGCCATGAACCAAGAGCGGGGTAAAGAGAGCAAGGAAGGCTTCAACGCCAGCTATGCAGGGAGCAAAGTGGTATCGAGGATGCTACATCCCCCCCATCGCAGAGCATGGCTTCAGAAGGGATGGGAGACCTCGGTGGTCACAAGAAGGAAAGTTTGGGGTGCAAAAATGAAAGACTGAGCCGGTGGCGCATCCAGAGCCAGCCAGGAGCCAGGGGAGGGAAGGGATGGATGAGAAACTGGTGCTGGCACCCGCCTTGCATTGACAGGCTCTGTGCCCCTGCACTTCCTCAAACTCCCATTTGTGCAAGCTCTCAGCAGCTGCAACTGGAAATGGGCTACTCCTGCAGGTCAAAGCCCTGAGCCTTGCAGCTCCCCTGTAACACTCCCAAGTGAAGAAGTTTTGGGGCTAGGAACGGCAGCCAGGATCATCTGGGCTAGGCCCCAGGACTTTGAAGCTGCTTGGTGCCACATGTCTCAGCGGAGAGATAAACGGAGTGTCTTTGTCTGTAAAGCTTCGGTCCATGGGGAAAAGTCAGATAGCCGAGAGGCAAGATGAAGTGTCATTTGCAGTTTTGTGTGTGCAACCAGTCTGACAAGAGCTGGAGGCCTGCAAGGACTCTGGGAATAACTACTGCGAGAGCATCTGGTGGGTCCCTGCGGCAGCGGTGTCTCACTTGTCGCCTTTGGTCACTTCACTGTGACCAGCGTGCAAAACACTTTATGCAAAACACAAACCAGCTTGAAAATCATTTTACTAGCATTTCTCTATGCACCTGAGAAATGGGTTTGTCTTTCCAAAGAGGAGAACATCACGATTCCACATGAAAATGGAGTAATTCAGAGTAATTACGGCCACTACCGGGCAAAAAATAATAATTTCTAGCAGGTGCCTTTTTAATATTTTCCTCACTTTTGCTGCAGAAGCAATCAGAGGGGAGGCTGGAAGCAGGCCCAAGCCCAAGCAAGACACAATGGCAGGCATTTGTCTGTACAAAACAAAGTCATAACCTTTATCGCCTACAGCCAGACAGGCATTAGAGGTGTCTTAGTGCTGTCCTACAGCACAGAGGTGAATTATTCTGCCAGGAGGTGTCAGGAAGCACCGGCTCTTGAGCTTACCAGAATTAATTAACACATGTCCATGGTAACCCTGAACTCCCTGTCAAGAATGTGCGGCCTTACTTACTGTGAATAACACTTAAATGATGATTTAAGCAGCATTTATGTTTCTTTGCCCTCTGAGCTAGGCTCTTCTGTGTATCAGGGACCTGAAGGCTTCCTCTACCATTTTTAACCTCTCTTCCAGGCAAAGAAACACTAACGTGCGTATAAAGAACAGGGGAATGTGCCAAAAGCCCTCTCCACGCTCCAACTCCGCTTGAAACTAAGAAGTGCATCGGTTCCGGACAAGATAACACAAAGCTGTCCCTCACCTATACAAACTCCTAATAAAATGGAAGCATTGCTATGTCTTGCACTGGGATTTCTTACACACACAGCAGGCCCCTTTCCCTGACATTTAAAATACCTTCCTGAAAACTATGGTTTGTTTTGGTAATGTCCATAAATAGCTGTGAGCAAATTACCAACAGAGCCCCAGGGACAAGGCTAGGACATGCCCAAGGAGAAAGCCAGGCTCTGGCGTAACAAGGAGGCTCTTTATTGCATCAAGAATTTTGTTTTCCTTTCCTAAACTTCCAGCATCCAAGCAACAGGAGATTTTGGCATTCTCATGACTGGCAATTTTGTTAAATGCAGGCCATTAAAGCCCTTACTCCAGGGCCTTTGCCAGGAGGAAGAGTCCAGTAAATCATCTCCACGCTGACCTGTCTCCAGCCTTGTCCATAAGCCAATTCCCCATCACACAGTCCCTGTGCACTGAAGAGCCACCAGCCTCAGACTTGTCCTGCAGGTCACAGCTACCCAGTGCTTTGGAGAACCAAAAAGGTTCCCTTTTTCCAGGCAAAAAAAAAAATCTTTTTTATTTATTTTTTCCTCTAGAGGCTTTGGAGAGCTTTGCTGCTGGCACTCCATGCCCGGACCCCTGGGCTGCGGGCTGGCGAGGAGATGCGGCACGGCGGGACGCAGGGTGCGGGTCCCTGGATGGAGAAAGGGAGGAGGTTTCGGCACTGGAGGCCGCTGTTGCTCCGCCGGAGCCGGTGCCGATGCCGGAGCCGAGTCCGCAGCTGGATCCCGCAGCTGGATCCCGCAGCTGGCGGCGGGGTGGCCCGGGAGGGCAGCGAGATGCGGGTACTGCCCTTCCCAGCCCTGCAATGGGGCTGGAAGCCGCCGAGGAGGGGTAGCCCAGGCGCTCAGCCTCGCCACATCCCTGTCCGTCACCTCCTCGGGGACACACGGGCAGGTCCGCGGGGACCTCACGCTCCATCTGGGGGGGGTTGCGAGGAGACGGGTGGCCCCAGAGGGTCTGCCCGCAGGTCCTGTGCGGGAGGGATGTGTCTGCCTGGCGCTGTCACAGACCTGCCGGCTGTTCCCCCGAGAGCTGGGGACACCGCTGCTCGTGCCAAAGGACAACAGTGAGTCAACCCAAAACAGCCTGGGACAGAGCCGTGGAGGCCAGGGGTTGAAGCCTCTTGGGGCTCCTCATGAATTATAGCCCTTGAGTAAACCGCTATTAGTATTTTAGGCAAAGCAAATGCTCCGTTCTTAGCAACTCCTAAACTTCACTTTGGTTAGAAAGACGTGTTTGAGCTCTCTTTATGTTCTTTGAAGAAGTGGCTGAAGGACACACACACAAAAAAAAAAAAAAAGCATGATCAAGCTGAGAGAAAGCTCTAGCTCTTGCTTGAAATTTCAAACGCAACCAGATGCAGCTGGGAGGTGGGGGGCAGCACAGGCTCCTCTTCCCAGATCTGCCAGCAAGTCTGTCTGCGGTCAAAGGAGAGATGAAGAACGACTCACTTTGCCCATATGTAAAATTAATGCTCTAAAGGTGGTAGCCCCAAATAGGCTTGGGACTGTAAATCGCCTCGACATCTTGGCACAAAGGGGATCCTGGAAATATGCCTCTCACAGATGAGATATTTCTGATTCTGCTGCATCACGAGAAACGGAGCACAGATTTCACCCGGAGAGGTCTCTGCAAGTGGGGCTGGCAGGAGGGGAGGCTGAGCCTCCTCATGCCACTCACTCTTGGACTTTGTGGTGTAGCTAAACCCAGCTTAGCTCCAAACTCATCCAAGTTGGTTTCTTCCACCCAGAAGAACGCTGGAGAGGTTGCACGGAGGCCAGCTTATGCCAAGCAAAACATCTTTCCTGCCCATGCCATTTCTAGGAAGCATCACCCAGTATTAGCCAAGAGCATTTCTTTGATGAAGTGAGGTGCTGACCGAGCTTGCAAAACAGCAGGTCACATCAGCTCGATGGTTGAGCGCCGGGGCTGCATCTCCCCAGGCACTGTTCTGACGAGAACTACCGTTCCTGCTAAATGTCAGCCACATCCGTTCCCCAGCAAGGTCCATATCAGGCCTGAGATTATGGGAGGCAGCAGGTCAAGAGCCATCCTGTGGGTACTGCACTGCAGGGACACATTAGGCAGAACCAGTGGCAAGTTTCCAGGAGGGAACAGTTACTGTCCAGATTCCACTTTTGGTTTAAACAACTGCAAATCCGAGGAAGCTTTAACCGGCGCAAAGGTGATTTACTGACCCCTAGACTGGGTTTCATTTTATTTATAGGAGACTTATGCCCCAAACCCAGTCTTCTGCCCCCACAAAGATTCTTCCCTGAAGCTGAGGAGGGGAGCGCTTCATCTCAGCTGCTCCCCCGCCATCCGCTTGCCAGCAGAGCCTGGGGCTGTCCTGCCAGCAGCCAGCGTGACTTCTGTGAGACACCAGCTCTCCTCTCTGTGTCTCTGAGTGCTGGCGAGCTGACAGGGACAGGGGAAAGAGCAAAAAGGAGGACGGGTAATAATGGCTTCAATTCTACTTTTTTCTTTCTCTGTCTGAATAGCTGCAGCCTTTCAGGCCACCATCCAAGGGCAGCACTTCTGGCAGAGGGTGTTTGGGAGAGCCCTGAACGCATTTTAAATGATGCAACCGGGGAAAAACTCACCAAAACACAGGAAAGGCTCAGCCATCCACCTCCCCCCTCCTTCCCTTCTGGCTGCTCCCAGAGGGCTCAGCCAGGGCAGCGGGAAAGGCCAAGGGGCTCACAGGCACCCGGTGGGCGAGGGGGACCCCAGAGGATGGTACAAACATGGGGGGCTCAGCATTTACTGCCTGGGAAAGCATAGGCACTGAGCAACGTGATACCTGCCCCACCACCACACTGCTCAGAACAACAAAAATGTTTGAATGACAGGGGGGGAAACGCCAAAAATAACCATGCGGCAGCCAAGGCTCCACGGAGAGCAAGATACCCGCGTGGCCCAGCCCTGTGCCAGCTCCCAGCCCATCTACAGCAGGAGCAGGAGGTTTGCAGCTGGCAATGTTTCCCCCCTCCTCTCCCTCCTCCTGCCCTCGTGGGGCACCTCTCCTGCACTCCTTTGCCAGGATTTGTTCAGGAGGAATCTTTTCAAAGCAGGGTCACATCCTGCCCAGTGCCTCCAAAGCAGCCCTTGGTACTGCCAAGCTTTATGAATGTCACAAGGGTGATGAAAACCAGACAGATGGCCCAAGGGAGAGCATTTTCTGATCAGAAAACCATGTTTTTTTTAAAATCGAGACTTTTCTGCCAATAAAAATTCTAGTAAAATTCAGCCGGGGAAGCGCTTCCCCTTTCTGGAACACTTTACTGAAGCTCCCGTCTGGGAGGGAATAGCTATTTCCATCGATGGTGGCATTTGCTTTATAATGTCATGATAGCAAACTGAAAAGTCAGGATTAGAACTGGACCGAGGGACTTTAGTGCAAGGTGCAAGGCTGCAGCTGAGAAGCATCTCTGGATTTTTGGTAGCTGCAAAATGTTCCTGCTTTCAGACCTATTTGGAAGGGGCAGCATTGGCACCGCCTTTGCCCACTGCAGCCTTCCCCGGCCTTTCTCTGCTAAGGCGGCTTCTATTTTAGCTGCATTTTCAACATCAGATTTGTTTTTCTATTCTGGAAATAAGCAGAGCCTTCCTCGGATTTGCTGCAGCTGCCGGAGGGCACTTTCCACGGGGTATGTTCAGCTGCAGGAGACTTTTGCAGGGGAGGGGGAAGCTGAATTAAACCCAGTTTGCCCAGTTGGCAAAGAGAGCTTTCTCTTTGCAGACACCCCATGGGAACCCACCTGCTGCCGGTGGGAAGGCTCCGTCTGATGCTGCCATGTGCCACCCCCTGGATCTGCAGAGGGTGCAGAGATGTCCCCATGCCCGGTGCAGAGAGCCTGCTCTCCTTTATGGGCCAGGTCTGCACGCCAGACCTACGTAACCACTTCAGCTGCCGCTGTTGTGACAACCTCAACAAGAAATGTCAGGAGTGCCAGCAAATGCAAACAGTTTTATCATCGGGGAGAGATAGTTGCCCAGCACATCGCAGCAGCACCGCTGCGTTAGAGGGTTACGCTGCCAAGCTTGAGACCGGAGACAGAAATACCAACGGGTCCCACCCAAGTCGGAAACGATAGTGTTAACTCTCCGCAAAACAAATGTCTCACTGAAATGGAAGGATGCTTTTAAACTGCAAATTTCCTTTCACCTAAACCACAGCTCCGGCTGCCTAGGGGGAAAGCTGTCCTGGGCAAGTGTGTGGGAATGAGCTGGAAGCGGCTCTGGACCGATAGGGACTGTCCATAGGGCTTAGAGGGGCTGCAGCAGGATCATCACTAAATAAGAGAGTGGACACTTCTGGCTGGCGGGGTTAAAGCACCGCGATAAACCACAGCCACGGAGCAAATAACCACAACCAGAGCTGCAAATTCGAAGCAGGATCTCAGCTTTTGCTTTCTAGTGTCTCTGAGCTGTTACAGACAAGTCAAATGACAGTAATAGTTTACATTTCTCTCTATCAAAAGGCAGTAAGCTTCCAGGAAGCGGGAGCATCCAAAGCGCTCTGCAGCCAGCGCAGACAGCGAGGCAGCCCTGCCAATGTTTCCACACTAGTTTTCTGGCCTTCATCCTGCATCAGGCACACTCCACTTACAGCCGGGGACAGGAGGGGCTGGAAGTGCCAGCTCCGCGTGGTGCCGGCACACGAGGCTGGATTCCTCACGCTCCCGGCGCCGCAGTCGGCATCGGCGCTGCGGGAGGATACGATGCCGAGAAGCTCCTTCCAGGCGAGCAGCACAACTCCTGGAAAGCTCCCAGGCAGAGGTCCTGCCCTTCACCCTATGCCAGAACAATAACCTGTTGTAGCAGCACGGCTCAGTGGGGCTGGATTGCAGGCTCTTTTCAAAACCTTAAGCGCTTTGCTAGTTGCAAAAAAACGCCACAAATGGAAAAATCGCACAGGCGGTTTAAACCCTGAGGGGTTGGCTTCGGGGAGGAGGTGAGGTCCTTCCTGGCACACCCTGGCATGAAAGCGTGAGAAGATCCAGCTCCATCCCTGCTTTGCAGAGTGCTGGGAAGCTCTCCTTTGCTGGCAGATGGTGCTTATGTGGCTTGAAGCCACAAAGACATTAGGTCAGTGCAAGTGTCCAGCTTGCGGGTGGCATCACTCTCGGGGACTAAGCTCGGATGCATTAGTCAGAGAACCCCTACCAGCCCTCTTTCCTGAAGTCACATCCATACGGGGGAAAGAGCAGCCTTCCCTATACACTCTAGAGGATGCTTTGGGGCGCTGTGTCCCCCGCCAGTGTCCTTATGGGCACAGATGGCGTTTAATTCTAGCAGTAGGATGTCAAGTCCTGAAAGCAAAAGCCAGGGCGCCTCAAGTTGGGTCCATCAGGGGCTGAAACACGGTGGGGAAGCAGGAGCTGAGGCCAGACTGAAACAAGTTCATGCCCATGGCAGTGAGATGGCACAACCCCCTGATTCAAAGTGTACCAAAACCAGTGGGTATAGTGGGGCTTTGGATTCGGCCCCAGCAAGACACTAAACATAGCTGCAGCAGCATCGTTGCCATTGGGCTGAAAGCATTTCTGGCTGCCCTGGCGCTCAGGCAGGAGTTACTCCTCTTTCCTCACCCCACTCCTGGTCACAAGGAAGAGTAAGAAGTTGGCCAGATGTGACTCTCCTGGCTTCTGCTGGCCTTCTTGACCAGTTCGGGACACTGCACCTGCATCGCTGCCAGCCAGGGGCAATGCAGCCCTGAAGCAAAACATCTGCACCAGGTCTGGGCTCCTCTCCTACGACTGGCAGCAGAACCTGAGCAGATGAAGTGCAGGACAGGAGCAGAGGTCGTGCCTCACCATTGTGGATAGGATGTCTGAGGTGCCAGCACACATATTCACCCTGTCTGGAAAGCTCCGGGAAACGTGCAGACCAGGCTACGGTGTCTTAAAGCAAACCAAGTGAAAACAGCGTGGGACAGAGCCCTGCACTTCTGCCCTCTAACCCTTCCCTAGCCACTGACCGCCCCAGCACCCTGAGCTCAGCCACCCAATTCCACAAGGGCTTCTAATTTTGGCATTCAGAAAGAGTCACTAACATGCCTGAGCTTTCCAGTTTGCCTGGCGGTGCAAGAGAGATGAGTCTAGCAAGTAAACTGCAGTAGAGTTCAAGGGCTTTCTCTGGAAAAACCATTTGAAAGATTAAGCATAAACTGGCTGGGTCGTAATGAGTGTCCCATTGTTTCTGCAGTTTCTTCTAACTC
>JAHREE010000457.1:3002104-3040369 GCA_033628505.1 Tringa tobata
TTCAGAAAGAGTCACTAACATGCCTGAGCTTTCCAGTTTGCCTGGCGGTGCAAGAGAGATGAGTCTAGCAAGTAAACTGCAGTAGAGTTCAAGGGCTTTCTCTGGAAAAACCATTTGAAAGATTAAGCATAAACTGGCTGGGTCGTAATGAGTGTCCCATTGTTTCTGCAGTTTCTTCTAACTCCAGAGCCACAAATATCCCCAATTTCTTGGCAAAAAAAAAAACAAAAACAAAAACAAACAAAAAAAGTGCCAAACCACACAGCTATCTGGTTACAATTAACTTCCCAAAAAGCAGTTAAGAAAAGTTCATTCGCCTCCATATGCAGACAAGCACCTTCTGGTTCCAGCTCTGACACATGTTCCCTATCCCAATCCAGCTCTTTTTAAAGATAATTCCTGCCTTGGAAGCAGTTCATTGACTGCAAAGGCAGGTCTGTGCTTTTCCAACTCTCTGATAGGCAAAGTGCGGCCTCTGGCCTAAATAGGACATTCCTAAATAGACCAGGAAACATATATTTAGAGTTGCATAGCTGAACTGCCAATCTCAGAAATAAGGCTCATGAGAGCAACGTCACTCCCAGTAACCGGTCCCCACAGCAGAAACACTTTCCCATGCAAACAAGTTCCTGTTAATGGGAGCGGTGGATGGTATGTGCAGCCTCCACAAGTGGCACAGTGCATCACTTTAAGGATCTTGAGGCTAATCCAAGTCCATAGTTCTTACTTGCTCCTGGAAAACACTGCCAGAATAACCCACTGAAATGCAAACAATGGAAATGAGTTCCAGAACTGGATCTTCAAGCTGGAAACTGTAAGTGCTGAAAACAGTGTGGTTGCAGTAATGAAACCTGTGAAGGTTTCCTCATCCAAAATCCTGACCTGTACATACAATCGCATCTAATATACACGTAGTGGCCAGAAAGGTCTTAACCAAAGTGCAAGCTGGAAAATAGCACCTTTTTTGGCATTATCCGGTCAACCTGCTGGCGTACACCTGTGGGGTCATCGTACCAGCTTCCACACAACCTCTCCACTGCTGCTATTCAAAACATTTGAGTTTGGAAAATCCTTCAAGCAAGACCTTGGCTCCAGAGGACCAGCCTGACATGCGTGCTCTGCACAAAAGGGCCAGCGCAACTCCACATCCTCGCTTGCTTTGCACACATTTGGCTGCACCCTGAGAAATAAGCCAGAAATCAGTTTGGGGCACTGAGAGTAGCCACACAAGCTGTTTTGCTTCAGCCAAGATAAGGCTAAAGACAAAAAGGAACCTCAGAGAAAAACTGAAAATATCACTGCAAAGTTGTAGCCTGGTAATACGCCTGATTGGGCATTGTCCACATCAGGAGGAGATATTCTTGTCAATACCTGATGCTGGGTAACTCAGTGGCCAGCCTGTAGATGGGATCTTGCATGAACACCTGCCCCTGGAAAACCAGGAGAGGAAATGTAACAGGGAAGCAGCAGGAGGTGCATAAATGTAATTTTCTCTTTCTCTGATCGAGCGTGTTGAAGAATAGCTTGCCCATGTTGAGACAGAGTGTGAAAACCACCCGTCAATAGATAGAAACCATGAGGCTGTTGCGCCAGTCGGGGCTAGAGGTTTTATTTCCAGACCATCAAGGGAGAAATAATTCTTTAGAAAAATCAATGAAATTTAAATGAGTACGTAGGAACGGCTGTTTGAGCCCCAAAGGTCCATCTAGCCAAGCACTGTGCTTCCAGCACAATATGTCCTTCATCAGGAGAACATAGTTGTGCAGTTCCCAGGGCACCATGAACATGAGAGATGCATGGAGATGTGAACTCCCACACAAGGGACTGCCATCCACTCATGTCCTCCCAGTTCTCACCATCTGACCTCAAAATTAGGCTGTTTGGGTAGTTCTGCTGGCGGATTTGAGGGCCTGGCAATCCCCTGCGCAGTCTCAGTTCAAGGTCCTGGCCAAGGACTCAGGGGGACCATGTCCCCATCAGCAGAGCCAGGCAGGAGTTATCTTGTCAGGAAGCTGCTCCCTGAGAGGGGGTCACATCCCCATCTTTATGGCTGGATACAGAGGAGCTTAACTATCCCCAGAGACCCATCTGGATCACGTCAGCTGGGCTGGAGGCCTTGGTCACGCTCTGCCACCCTTCCTGAACCCATGGGTCAGGCAAATCTGTATGTGCCCCACCACGGGGAAACAAGTGAAGGGTTTGGTGTGCTCCTGCTCATTTCTAAGGAACCTAATTAAATACCAAGGGGTGCTTTTCTTTGTTCACGGCTTCCATTTTCTACTCAACACTCACCCACTGAGGTCTGTGGTCTTGGCTCAAGACTTTGCCCTCAGAGCTGGTTCTGGCAGCGTCCAACTGCAACTCTGGAGTTGAATCCTTCCAAAATGCCATCAACAGCTGTGCCATCTCTCTAATATCATAGTAACAACCACAAATTAATCAGGTGTTTTTCCAGTTTCTTTTTGATGGCTTCTGGTAATGGAATTTTTACAACTTCCCCAAGAAACAATTTCCCAGCATCTGTGTCTTTCTGGTTTGGCTTACACTCATCTTCTGGCCAGGAAAGACAGAGGAAAAAAAAAACAAACACAACATTTTCTTCTTCTTTTCAGCAGCCTTTTACACATTTGAAGAGCTTCACACTTACCCTGTTTTGCCTCAATTTTCAGTAAACAATTTTCTTTCTTTCCATCTCTCCTGCTAGGTTGGATTTTCTCTCCTCTCTGTTCCTACCACTGTCCTCTATTCTTACCCTAATCCAAACCTGAAATCTATGGCCGATGCTCAGGGTAAGCTCCATCGAGCCTTTTCCACCAACCTTCTCATAGGAGACTTTGACATACAGAGACCATGCATTATTCAGAGCCCTTCTTTGGCATTTCTCCTTTGCTGACACACAACAGAGCACCGATCATTTCACCTTTATAGCTCCAAGCAAAGTCTGTCAAACCTCAGCCTCGCACGTAACTACTCCTTTAAACATCCTGAAAGCCTTCAGAGCTCCTCAAAGCCTCACGCTAAGACCTGATGACTTCTTGCTCTTCCAGCCCTAAAAATGCATGCTTCGACTTCTACGGCTGACA
Organism: Tringa tobata; assembly: GCA_033628505.1. NCBI lineage: Eukaryota > Metazoa > Chordata > Aves > Charadriiformes > Scolopacidae > Tringa > Tringa tobata. The sequence goes on from JAHREE010000457.1 coordinate 3,005,188, forward strand.
ATATCTCCGCAAAGGAGATGTGAGAATTTGTTTGCCCTCCTGCTCTCTAATTGCTGCCCTTGCCCCCTGCAGGTCTGTGAATCTGCAGATCTGAAGTCACCAGCCGTGATGAAATCTTGTATTGCCTGTGTCTGTAAATATTTTCTAAAATTTTATTTCCTTCCTAAGACTTTAAAAACTAGGCCAAAAAGAACAACTGGGATATTAAAAATGAGGTTTGTTTTTAGCTTTTTTGATCAAGAATGCTTTTAATGGGCTCAGTTGTCAACATCAGGACCAACTTAATAATAAATGTCCGACGTTTCAGTCATTATTCAGAGATTTTATCCTTCCCCTCCCTCCACTGCCTGGCTGTTTACTTAAAGAATTGCTCGTGTTGGTGTTTCCAGTGGTGAGCCTGGGAGCTGGAAGGGGAGCCAAGCAGTCTCTCCCAGTCAGCAAGTGACTGGGGAAGGTCAGATGGCAGCGAGGGAAGAGGAGGAGAGGCTGCCCGGGGAGGGCAGTGCTATGGGAACCTGCTAATAAACCCAGCACAGCAGTGGCAGCTTGCTAAAGCCCGGGCTGGCTGCCACACGTGGATTAGTGCTGGTGTGGTGCTCCGTGGGAGGGAAGAGTGACAAGCTGGGCTTTGCTGGGGCAAGAGCCCTTGGCTTTCTTCACTTTCACAGGCTTCTACGCCACTGCACAGGCTGTTTGCTGCTTCTTTTTGGCCAAAGGAGTGACCCCGCTCTGCAGAATAACCCTCATCCCAAGAAGAAGAGTTGACAGGCGGTGCCAAGCCACTAGTTTTCATAAAGCATATAATAAATGTTCAGATTTTTAAACTTTACTCTCTTATTAGTAAGGTCCTGGCTCAATGCGTTCTGTGTTTGGGGGATTTTTTTCTTTTTATGTTGCATATGGCAGCCTAATTACAGTCATTACATTGCCTCGAACTATTCAAAAGAAGTTGCCTCACGTAATTACGTGCATGTAAGTGAGAATAATGCCATGCCTAATACTGCAGGCCTCCACGTAGGCTGGAAGAAGCAGCCCATGCTCTCCCAGCGCAGATCTGAAACGGTTAACAACCACCACAGCTTGCACCCAGGCCAAAATGCAAGTTCCCAGCAGCTTGTGAGATCAGTTGCCGGTCACCTCCATCCCACCATACCCGTGTCCTGCCCCGGGTATTGTTTGCTATATTTAGCAAAGCTAGAACAATTTTTTTTCCCGCGGCGTGATTCTCGCAGGTAATTGCCCACCCCAGCGAAGCCACCACAGGGCTGATTTCCAGGAGACCGGCAGCGTGCGCATTATCCATTCGAGAGACGGCGAAGAGCTAAATTCCTGGAAGTGTTTATTACTATTGGCTCCTCTCGCCGATCTGGCTGCAGCCTAGCAGGCTTCCCCCTCCTTTTCCAAGGAGAACAAAAATTAAAAATCGCACGTTGGTGTCGCTCCCACCCGGCTGCTTCCCCCGGGGGAGCCCACGTGGCTGGCAGCACCAGGCGCTCGCAGGGACACGTTTTCCCCAGGTCAGGCCGTCACAGCTAGTTCGCTGTAACTTCAGCTTGTTTACTTGGCTGATGGAGATCTGAAAACACCAGATAAGGCTCTGGGTGTCCTTCAGGAATCGCAGCACCGCAACAGGCTCACAGGGAAGACGTGGTTCCCGGGGTTGGGGGGGATGCACAGCCCGTTGGCAGCTTCGTGTCCAGCTCCATCCATTTCGCTCCACGACCAAGATCTTTTATTTTATGCAAGAGGCTCGAAGGCCAAGCTCTGACCCTATTTTTGTGGCCAGGAGCACTGCCCCGCCATCTTCCCACTCTGCTTCTCCACCTATTGAACAAACCGCCGCCTCCTCAGCCCGTTTGCTGCTGCATGCCCTGCTGAAACCGTACGCCGTTTTGTTATGCAAAAAAAATAATACAAAGGGTCCCTTCTGCGCAGCAGCAAACAACACAAACATTTCCTAAATGAGACCAGCCAGACCCAGAGGCAGATACCGGTTCAATCTATAGGGAGACGCAAATTATCCTGCTGCATGATTGACTGCCAGGGGGAGTTTTGCAAATGCTTTAATGAAGTCTGGACCGCACCAAGATGAGGATGTCAGAAATTGATTCCTGATGATCTCCAGTAGGAAGAAGCTCCTCGTCTGTCTTTCCATCCAAGTTGTTTGGTTTTACTTCTTTTCTCTTTAGGAACTAAGTGAATAAGTAATTACACGGGCAGAAATAAAACTAGCAAAAAAGAGAGTAGGAGAGAAACCGCCTCCAGGAGACTGGGGGAAGTTGAGGCAAACAGCTCTAAGGAGGTGGCTGCCTCGCAGAGCCAGGACTCCCAGGACAGAGTTTGGTCAATTAGAGCCTTACCAGAAGCAGACTGACTTAACAAAATATACATAAACCAGCTGGCCCTCAAACTTCTGTTTTCCTCCTCTACCCATTGCTGACAAACACCAGCCATTTTTTACATAGCCTTGGGAAAGCTCATGCTCTGCAAATCATTAGTTTATGCAATTATGTTTTCTCTGTTGAATGTCACATGTGCAAAGATCGTTGCTGGACAAAGGAAAGGGGCTTCTGTTCCCAGAAGAGGCAAGAAGACATGCCCCATTTGGCCGGAATAGGAGATATCATTGTCCTTTTGCTGAAAGGACACATGTCCTTCCATGCATCACCTGCCTCTGGTTGCCTCCTTTGCTGTGGTCCCTCTCCCAATGGCCACATGTCCTCTCACTGGGGTTCACAAGGGGACTTCAAGTGTGAAACGCAATGCTGTTGATAAAAGCTCCTTGCATGATGTATCTGCACGCCTGGAAGGTGTGAATGGCATCTCAGCTCCAGTGGCCCAAATGTTAAATAGCAGTGACTGGAAAGGAGCAGGTCCCCTGGAAGCTTGGGGATCCTGGTAGCTTAGGCTGGGACTGAAGAGCGAATATACCTCCCTGTTTCCTTATTGATGATTACACCAGCTTTGGATTAAAACGAGTGAAAGTCAGAACAAAGGTCCTCCTCTGGAAAAAGATCAAAATCAACTGAGCAATCAAGCAAAGATAATAGTGTAACAACCCGTCTCTGGGATCATGTTTCTCCAGCTCAGTGGATGGGCAGGTGGGAAGCTGGCTGGGCTCCAGGCTCGGAGCACAGCGCTGAACCATCCCTCCCCGTGGGACACTGAGCAGGGGGAACCTCAAGCCCAAAAGCCAAGGAAGTGCTGAGCAGACACAGCTGCCATACCCCTTTTCCCCCCTCGTTTAGCACTGTCAATGCACCACAAACCAGGTAAAAAATCTTCCTGCACTGAGTGATTCAAAAGAGCTGTGCCTAATAGACCATCTATCTCATTGCTGTTTGTTTTGGCATCCTTGACTGCTTTAAATCCCACTTAAAGCTGTCTAACAACCAAGATTACACCAGTCACAACTGCCATGCAAACATCTCCGTTACTCTCTGTACACTGGAAACGTTGGGTTTGGGGTTTCCCCCCCACCCTTTTGCTAATAAAACAGTCGCAGAAAATCACACTGAGGTAGGATGGTGGGGTGTGAGGATAATTATGTTGTCCGAGTCCAAGTTATGACACCAATATTGCCTGCTGGTACTAGACACTGTGGAAGCCTGTGTAGGCTTGCAGCACAGAGGCACGCTGAGCAGGATCCACAGGTGCCCGGTTTAATAGCTGTCTCTCAGCACTGCCATCCAATTCGCCTCTGAATAATCAGACAGGCTTGGCTGGTGCCAGGCAAAACAGACATCTCCTGCAATACCAGACCCCGTTGAGAGCAGCTCCAGAGGCGCCCAGACTCCCTGCACAGGGACAGGATCCGAGCTACGAAGCAGAGTGTCCAAAAGGATTTTGACAAAGTGACATTTAAACAACGGTTGAAAATCCATCCAACCCACGTCACCTAGTCGCTGCTGGTCTCTGGCTATTTTAGTCTCCCAGGTGTTCATATGAAGCCACCCCAAATCTCCAAAAAGGGCAGGGAGGGGTTTTGCGATGCAAAATTTAGGGCCATGGTTTATGTCAGTTCAGTTGACTCGTGTCAATGAAAGCATCTCCTTCCAAACGTCCCTCTGCCTGCTTCACACACACCTTTCCAGGAACTCCTCAGCTGCACAGCTTTCCAAGGAAAGGCCAATTTGTGAGAGTTTTTCCAATGAAAACGCTTTGATTTTGATGACTTTTCCTGACATTTCCGATTTTCTTCTCCAGAAATTTGTTTGTAAAAATGAGTTTTCCCCATCAGTTTTCCATTTCAAAATTATTCTGCCATATATTTCACTAACTCTATAAATTAAAATATTTACCTTAGATTAAAAGATATACAACTCAAAAAAAAAAGAACAAAACATGCTGGATTTCTGTAAAGGAATTGATTCCTTTGAACCACCCAAGAGGGTGGTTGAATTCCTGCCATGTAATTCCTTGAAAAGGAATTCCTAGGAACTTCTGAAATAAGGCATTTCCTGCCATTTCACGCTGGACACGCCTTGAGATCCCAGACCTCCTACCAGAAGGCGCTCCAGCTCCTCCATGTTGGGTTCTCACACCCCACTGCTCTGCCACAATACAGGACTCATGATCTCTCTGTTTCTAAAGGCTTCATGACACTCCTCAAAGCATTTGCTCTGTACAGGCAGCTCTCTGAGCACTCTGACTGTCTGTGCATAGCACTTTATGCTCACACAACTTGCATCAAAGAAGGTAGAACGATAGGACAAACCTAAAACCTGTTCCCGCCGCCTTTACTCGTGTGCACTGCTCCAGATTTCTATGGTTTGGCCTCGTTTGCTTTTCAAGAGCCATCAAGTAAACATTAGCTGAGAGGAAAAACACCACCAATTAAACACCAAAATTCTCCACCACAGGATGCCCTGCCAAATCTTTCAAACCTTCTCAAGGATGGCTGAACGGAGAAGGCTGGAGCAAGCAGGCTCTTTTCTCACACAGCATCAAGACAGCAGTCAGGCAGAGGACCATTTGTAAAGCCACTAACTGTTTCCTTACAACAGAAGACCTGAGAGTCATGGAAAATCAAGGCAGAAGGGCCAAAATGCCTGTACTGACCCTCATAGGGTCTCAAAGCAGTAATCACAGACCAGTGCCTTCCTGTGTATGCAGCTTTCCTGCAGCAGAGGCAAAGAGCTGAGCAAAACAGCTCTGGAGGTGAGAGGGTGGAGGGCTTTGAGAGGGAAACATGGGTTTGGTTGCTGCAGCTCCTTGCATGCAGGAGTCATGCAGGACCAAGCAGGAGAGCATCCCATCTCTGCACACCGGCCAGCAAATACACAGGGGTGCCTTGCAGAAGGCGGACGAGAGCCATCAAATAAATGCCCCTGCCTCCACGCTCCTACGTGAAGGAGCCCAGGGGACCACCAAAGGACTGCAGAAAGGCCTGGGGAAGCAGGAGAAGCACCTGAGGCTGCACCTGGAGCACACACGACAGCTGGAGGGGAGCAGAGGGTGTTATGAAGGAGCAGAGAAGGATCTTTTCCCCAGGAGCTGACCCTTACCCACAGGGCTGGCCAGCCAGGGGGACCTTGTCCGTGGGATCACCTGCCTGCACTGCCAGGACATCTTCCCTGGCACTCATTTGGGAGCAGCATTAGACAGTTCTGCTCTTTTCCAAAGAGCTCCACAGAGGCTCCCAAATGTGATATTTAATATTAATTACATTCAAGGGCCAGATATTCACCTCCCAGCTTGCGCTACCAGCATCTGGCCTAAAGCATACAACACACCGTTTTCCCAGGAATGTGTGAACCTGGCTCAAAAACCCACAAAACAACCAAGTAGGGTCTCGATAGCTTTGCCTTTCCTGACAGCACAAGCCCAGATCTCGAGAGCCAGCATGTTGCTTACAGCACACCCAGGGATCTTTTTTTCCCCTTTAAAAAAAGCTTCATCCTTTTTGTGTCTCAACTCGCCCAGTTTGCTTTGTGGGTTTTCGGGGTTTTTTTCCGCCTAAAGTCAGTACAGCAATTCCATCAGTTGCGCTCCCAACAGTTTGTTTGGTGCGAAATGCAAGAGGAAACATTCCTTCTCCCAGACTAGTACAGCACAAGCCACTTTCTCAGTTTCCTGGCAGACACGGCATGAGGTCAGGGCATTTTAGACCCCTCCATGCTCCTGGGGACAAGGACCAAATGTCACAATTCCCACCCCCCCACCCCGCCTGCCAAATCCAAGCAGAGGATGCCAGAAAGAAGATCACAGCCAGGACCTGCACACTTGTTTCCCCAGCACAGGCAGGGTTTGGGATGTAGAGGATTAGCAGTAAGTTCTGCACCTCCTCGAGCAGCTGGGAACCACAACCCCTTGGAATGGGACAGTGGTGGCACAGCTTCCAGAAAGCACAGGATGCCCTTGCAAAATTTCTGAGTAGAGCTCATCTCTTCCAGGCACTGACGCACAGCAGTTGATGAGCTCCATATGACTTTGGCACTACCAAAAAACGCCGCTTTCCAGGAGCAGTTGGGAAGGGATGTGAGGAATAGTGAACACTCATCTCCATTGCATTCAGCAGCACCGTCACCAGCACACAATGTGCCAGGAGTTTGGTCATGTTTCAGGAACGTTTTTCCCTTGAGTCCTGAAGGAGGAATTCATATTTCCTCTAGAAAGTGAAGTAATCCCAACGCTCCTAGCCCTGCTGTTGCAGAAAAAAAACTTATCCCATGTTAGTCCTGTATGTGACTGAATCCCTGCCCAAAAGCACTGTCCTCCTAGATGGACAGTTGCTCTTCTTCTCTTTGCAAACCTTCCTTGGACATTGAGAAACATGCATGCCATTTGAAATCACTCGCAACCCAGGGAGGTGTTGAAAGTCAAATAACACGATGCTCTCACAGCTGGCTCACAGGGACCAGAGCACCAGCCCTGCACCAAACCATCCCTGCCTGCCACCCACCCTGCCCCATCCCTGGAAGTGTTCAAGGCCAGGCTGGATGGGGCTTTGAGCAACCCGCTCTAGTGGAGGTGTCCCTGCCCATGGCAGGGGTTTGGAACTCAATCTCTAAGGTCCCTTCCAACTCTAACCGTTCTCTATATCTATGCCAAAAGGCTGGGCTTGCTCAGCCCCAGGGCTATTCAGCTTCCAGCACGGGCCAGTAGTGTCACTTAGGCAAAGAGACTGAAAACAGGTTCCCTAGTCCACCTTCTTCACCTCTAATAGCCAGTAACGTCACGACTGCACCTCAACCAGCAAAGAGCAGCTCACCAGCCTCACACCTACATCTTGCTGCGGTTTATTACCACCGAGACCCCTAGATGCTCATCTTACCCTCCTCTACTTCTCCCACCTTAGCACATGCTTAAAAGCACTGCAGCAAATGCTGTGGCCCATGCTCAAGAACTCGGGTTTTGTTACGTACAATGCACTGGCTCACTCCCCCAGACATTATCTATAGGGAGATTTCACCCCTCAGTTCAATACACACACAGAACAAATCCCCGCTTTGCAATGACTGTCCAGAGCTGTGGGAGGGACAGCTTTTATTACTTTTCCCAGCTGTAGATGTTTGTTTTATTTTTGTAAGAGGTTTCAACACGAGCATTTCTCAAAAAGCTCGCTCTCCCACAAGAATCCAGCCTGCTCCTTGCTTTTATCTCTGCAAGAAGGAAACAAGATCTGCTAACACAATCACTGTGTTTACTTGCTCTTAAGTCCACAGAATCGGGAGACATATGCCTGCGCACAACACCAGCACTACGCCAGAGCAATTTCCAAGTCATCTGCTTGGGTGTTTTATTCCAAAGTACGTTTGGTTGGATTTTTTTTCTTTGTGGGGGCTTAGAGTAAAGATGCTTTCAAAATATGTCCAAGAATGCCTGTGGAGGAAGGTCGCACAGGAGGTTGTTCAGATGTGTTATAGGAACCATAATCAAAGGTGCAGGAGAAAAGAGAAAGAATTAAGATCCTCAAGCCAATAAATATCAAAGCCCTTCAGCATTGCTGCCTCAGTCCCTGCAAAGGCTTTACAACCCACCTGGCTCTACGACGTGGTGAACGGTGTTTTCCGTGATGCTGCTGTAGGAGCCTGTGTAAATCTCCAGCTCACATATGTAAGAAACCCAGCATCTGTAAATGGAGGATCAGGGTGAGAAATGCAGCACGTGATAATGCTCCGAGGCAAGGGCTAGGGCATCATGGTATGTTTCTGGTGAGGTGACCCCCAGACCTAGACGGGGGCACCCCTGTGTTCCTGTGCCCAGGCCCCGCAGGGACAGATACCCAAGGAATAGCTGTTGAACAGTCATGGGCCCCTGAGCACCTGCTCTGCACAGCAACCCTGTGCCTTCACGGTCAGGATCCTTGGCCAATAAAAAAAAAAAAAAAGCAGCTTAAAATGCTCATGTGACACAAGACAGCTAAAGTCTTGACACGAAAGTATCTTCTGCTGCAGGAAGTACTCAAGGTTAAAAAGGAAAAAAAAAAACCAAAGCAAACTACAACAAAGCTTTCTTATCTTTAAGATGAGCTCCTTCTTCAAGCCCTTTATCACAGTTTCTTTTGAGGAAATAACTTTCTCTCATAGCTGGGAAAGGTCCCAGCAGCAAGGGTGAATAGCTCTTCAAAGCTGCATTTTCATTCTACCTCTGGTCTATCAAACTCCCAAATCAGACTTATTCCCAGCAAGACAAATGCATGATCTGCACCTCAACCCAGTCCAGGCAGGAGCAGACAGCTGCCTTGAGAAATCCCCACCAAACCCTCTGCGAAAAAGCCAAGCGGAAAAATGTAATTTTGCAGCTGGGACTCTTGACTGTCTCCTAAAGTAGCATTAATCCACCTCACCTTCCTCAGCTCCACCAGGAAATAGCTGCAAGGAAAAGGCGGAGGAGGAAAGAGAAACACTTATGAAGCATCAGCTGCAGTCTAATTAGAGCTATTAGCAAGCTCTTAGTGGTGTTTATTAGCCTTTACCCAATACTGCTGAATGAAGCAATCCTGACATTAGCCTTCTGGTTTGGAAAGCTGTTCTCCTACCCCAGCTCGAGGAAGAGAAGTGTTTAGAAAGGTCAAGCTGGTTATAATCACAGCTGCAGCTCTCCTCGCCAGCTCTGAGCTTGTTTTGAGCTCATAGAAACCTAAGTCCCAGAGAAGAGGACCCACCCTGCATGGGGGAGGAATAAGAAGATCTTCTAGTCAAAGGAGGTCCTAATAGTCCATCAGGGTATCTCTCTGAGCTGGAGGTCTCCTGCTCTGAGTTATGACTATTGAGTCATTTTGAGTTGATGGCATCGTGCTGCCTTCGATCTTCTGAGAGCTGGGGATGCCAACTGGTGATAGGGTGAGAAGCCCTCAGAAGACAAAGCAGAAAGCCCCGAGCATGGCTCAGGACAAGGTAGTCATGAATCGGGCAGGATTAAAATAAGATTTACACCTTCTGATGCACAAAACATTCATCACTGGCTGCTGTTGGATGTCTTCAGCCTGCAAATAGTTTGTCTAATGTGTTTTTTAAGCATGTTGTGCCTTTCAGAGGACACGCAGCCAAGAGCTGCATGCCTCAAGCAGGGCTAATCTCCCTGGAGTCACATCTAGTAACATATTTCAAGGCTGTTTATCATACAGAAGGGACATTTAAAAATATGCAAGGGTATGTTATAAATCACAACCTCTGCTGGGAAGGAGCAGGAGGAAGAAACCTGCATGATTTAACAAACTGTTAGAAATAACTCAATATGGAGGAAGATTTATGTGGAGGGATCTTAGCTATATCTTTCTCAAGCACATATGTAGTGAGGTAAGATCTTCCATATCTCTGTGCCGGACAAGCTGCCTTGCTTTTGTGGTCTAGCTATCACAGTTCACAATCTGTACAACAGTTCCCTGTTCAGATAAGAGACAGCAGACCCAATGGATGGGTCTGCCTGAGGTGCCACAGGTGGAGGAAACCCAGCAGAAAGCCTTAACTCTTAGGGCCGAGTGCCAGGTCAGTACCTGAAGAGCTGAGCGTTCCTCTGAGCTCTGACTCGTTCCCAGTGTGCGGAACAACCGACTGCTGCCGTCTCAAGGTTTTGAAAGACAAGGATGTGTCTTCCCAAGTTTGTGGTTAAGAAGAGTTGCAGTCTTCTTCTGCGATGGCTTTTCAGCACGGTTGTGGTGGAAGCTACCTCTGGGATCCGGCTAATGTGACCACCAACTCTGCAGGCTGTTGGCTGAGTCACGTCTCAGCCGCCCAAATCAACGAATCTTGCAATGTTAGTACAATTTCCCCTCTTGACAGGAAAATGCTATACAACATGAAGGTGTTGCTGCAACCACAGCCACCTACAAGTGGCACCAGCAGCTCTTTTGGAAGACAAAATGTGGTGAAAAGGAACTTTAATTCCATCCTCATTACAGCTCGGGCTCATGGCTTCCGAAAAGCAGCCGTGTTCAGCAGAGAAAGGCTGGTCCAAGCTTCGCTCTCACCGTCAATGTTTCCTTGCATGTCCTTCAGCCTCCCAGGTGCTGTTACACATCAGGCCACGGTGCTGGAAGGTGGATCCAGCTTGGTGGCTCACGCTCACCAAGCAGCCCTGCCACGTCAGTCTCAAGCTGGTGGGAGGGAGAAGCTGCTGCCACACTCCTTTCGCTGATCCATCCCGAGCATCTTGGAGGGGAGATGCCACATTCCCCTCTCCGGGACCGAACATCACAGAGATGCTGGGGAAGGTGAGCCACCAGGAAGGAAAGAGGGTCGTCCACGAGGAAATCTCACCCCACCACCACCTTGGGTACCACCACAAGAGGTCTCAGACCACACCATCCCACCCAGCCCTGGGCACAGCAGCTCTGCCTGCTACCGCTGCAGCCCAGTGCGAACCACCCTGCCCTGCAAGGAAACGCTGCTCGGTCTCAGGGATGCCTGCAGGTAATGATGTGAAATGTGAATAAGGAAAGCAGTTTGTGCAGAGAAGTAATGATCCCTTTGGGATCTTCCCAGTTTATACGCAATTACACCAAGCAGCTAAAAAGGAGGAGTGCTCGCCAGAGAAAGGAGGCGGATAATCTGCTGGTGTAGAGCCCTACAGCTACCAGAAGCAGTAAGCGATGTAAAGCAGAGCTGACATTTGAGGATGCATATGATCTCCCAGTTTACGTATGTCAGGACATCTGCTACTACAGCCTCACACAGCTAAAACTACCTCTGTCTTCACCTGCGGCTGCTGCTGAGTGTAGCGTGGAGTAACTCATTGAGCTGAGCCTCACGCAGGGGATTCCACTCCTTCATGCCAATTTATAGCCAATTCAGGATTTAAGCAACTATTATTTATCACCAGGGCTCCCTGCTAACCGTTACCACATCGGTGAGGAGTTATTCGAAATGAGTTTCCAAATTAGCAACTCTGCATTCATTTCTTTTATGTTCGTTTCAGTTTATGAGGAATGTCAGCAAATCACAGGATCCCACTCAGGGTAAATTACCTGGGGATTTTACGCATGATCGTTCTGCTGAGCTGCAAAGGCAGCGTGGCAGCGAGCTCGTCATGCTGCTCGCAGTGCCTAAGGCACCGGGGAGAAGGAGCCCAACTGCTTCCAAGGGATGATCAGGTTGGAAAGATGCTTAAAACATCTTGCAAGTACGGATGAGTCTTTCCCCGTGCAGAGCAGAGCAGGACCAGGCCGTGCACCCATCTCCCAACTCCTGCAAGGTAATTTCCCTCTCCCCAAATTTATCATTGCTGGATGAGGGACAAACCAAGAGCCTGCTCTCCTTCTGCCTGATTTTATTCTCTGAGACAAAATCTTTTCTCCCTGGCAGAAATCAAACTGGGGTTTATTTTGTTTAGAAGCAAAGAAATAGCAGGTCTTGACTCCACGGATTTCTGGCAACAGTTATGCCTTGGAAAAACAGTTGTGTTAACAACAAAGTGAGACTCCTGTCTGCTGGAGCAGCCTTTCGCCTCTGTGGATGTTTCTCCTGATCCCAGGCAGATGGAGCGTCCCTCCTACACTGTGGCACTCCAGCAATTTCTGCTCCAGGATCCCTGTGCCAAGTCAGACCAAGCTTGGCAATGGGGCAAGAGTCAAAGTCACCAGTTCCCATGAGCAGGGCTGGGAACAGGAGGTTATGTGCTGGCAGCAGAGTCAAAGATGCCAAGGGATGTCAACTCTCTTTGTAGAGGTGGAGGAACAGGAGGACCAAGGGGGCAATGCTGAGGACCGGCTGCTCCATCACACCAGAATGGCACCAGGCAGAGGTTTCTCAGGATGCACCTTGGCAGCGATGGTCCCCTGCAACAGCATGGGGGTAATTTTAAGCTGGGCTTTGAAGGACAAGGGCTGCCTGCTGAGGTGAGAGACAATGCAGAGACACAAGTCAGAAAGCTCAGAACTAGAAGCTTGCCTCAGGTGACATAGGCCAAAATGAAATTTTCCCTGGCCATGCCCAAAGGTGTAGAGGAGCTGCAAGACATGGGAGAGAGAAAGCAGCTGTTTGCTTTTCTTACAAAGTCTTCTGCTGGGATCCAGATTATCCCATGCAGATCCCTCCATTGCAGTAAGGATGGGTTTAGCCTCCTCTACAGGAACGACAAGTCTTGCGCGTCATGAGCAGCCAGCCAGGAGCTAGGAAGTAGCAGAGCATCACACAGCAGGACACGACCAGCTGTCTTTCTGAAACAGCTTCCACAACAGCCAAAGTGGAGCCAGTGCAGGCACAGCCGGCGGGACGGCTCTGGCTGTTGGGCAGCAGGACAGTGCAGCTGCAGGAGCTCCGCAGCCCCAGTCCTTCCCCAGGCATCAGGCTCAGGAGAGACACTAACGAACTGGGCAGGACATAACTCCAAATCCCAAGGCTGGCCTTCCCAAAACAGTGGTGGTGTTCGGACAAAACATTTGGCCTTTTTTCCTTCTTTTTTATTTTCTTTTTTTCTTTCTTTTCTTTTGTCATGTGGCCAACTAAAACAGCCTTGCGTTACCATTCCTTCCCTATTGAATCTTCCGGGACTCATGAGCCCCGAATCCTGCACAGTTCTCAGGCTCTCCTTCTGCCCTGCAAGATGACCACGGCTAATTTTCACATGGAATTTCCCAGCTTGGAGACAAAGCAGCACGAGGAAGGGCAGGTGATATTTCTTTCCGTTTCCCCCTTCAGTGTAAAAGCAGGGCAGATCCTGCGGAGGGACCAGAGTAGAACAGCCGCCAAGCTGCGGCTCTGAACATCGCTCGGTACGTGGTGGTGCCCCAGAAATAGAAGAGTGCTAGATAAAAATAAACCGCTGGGACCATTTCTCATCTTGATCCTCAAGAGCAAGGAATTTCCTTCTCTCTGGTCCCTCTTCCACCCCCGTGCTGCTGCTGGGCCCCCCAGCCCAGAACCATGCTTCTGGCTGCCCTCCTGAGGGGTTCTGTCGTGTATTCGTCCCCGAGTATAAAACCAGGTGGGCAACGAGTCTGGGGACTTGTACAGAGAGATGGCTTGGAGTCTCCTTTAGTGATTCTGCACCTTTGATCTCTGGGACATGTATTTCAAACACAGAAAGGGCTTTTGTGCTGGCCGAGGAAATAACTACATAAAAGGACAGAGAGCCCTGATAAGGAATGAGGTAAAAGGATTGTGCTGCAAAGGAAAAAGGCAGCCTACCCCTATGTCTTGATACGCCCAAGACATAAAGTGAGAACTGGCAAAGGTCGGGCTGAATTGGCTCTTACAGAGGATGGCAAGAGAAATAACAAGAGAAGTTTTAGCCACGTACATCAGAGGGAAAGAAGGAAAGAAGAAATGGAGCTGCTGTACAGAGAGGATGGGGTATAGATTAAAGTTAGTCTGAGTGTGATCCAAAACTAATGCATTCCCTTTCTAATGTCCTGTCGGTGTGCAGAAGGCACGACAATAACAAGAACGAGGAGATGGATGTGGAAATGTCACATCCCTCCAGATGAAGAGTCAGAGAGGGCAGCGAGCTCATGTCACGGGCACGGCTGGTTCCTGTCCCCCAGCACTGGACACCTGACACTGAAACCTGCCCATCGAGACGTCCACCAAGCACAGGGGAAGGAGAACAGAAAACACAGCATCTTGACTTAAAAGAGGGAAAAATGCCACTCCACCAGCTCCAGACCATTCAGGTGTCCCACGCCATATGCCAGGCATAGAGCAAAGTCCAAGGAAGGGGGGGTTGGACCTCGGAGCATATCAGCCTGTTTTCCACTCCCCCAAGGGTGCCAAACAGCCTGATACCACTCCAGATAAGATAATACCTCTGTAAATGGGAGGAATGGAGATCTAATCTACCTCAACTGCAGCAAGGTGTTTGCTGGAGCACCACACCACTAAGTCCCCGCTAGTCTGGGGGGACAAGGACTAGCAAGGGGCTGGGGCAGGCTTGGGACAGGCTTTTAGGGATGATCTTAGCCCAAGACCAGGACTGGTCTCACATCATTAACAGGCCTCGAATGTCCCAGGTAAATTGAGATCTAAAAGAGTCTTCAAACATCACTGTGGGAGTATCCCTGCTTCACGACTTGGGACCAGTTTTGGTGCCAGCCAAAAATACTGGAGGAACATCTCATTCCCTTCAGCTCCTGCCTGCCTGCGGCATACGTGTGAGTGCTAATTCTCCTTCCCATAACTGAAACACTTGGCTTGCCATCTGATTTCTAGACATTTCTAGGAAAATCCCCAGCTCTTCTAAGCAGAAAGTCAAGACTGCAACGTGCCTAATCAGCTATGCTAATCTAATGCTGCCATGCAGAGCCAGAGCACGCAGCTCCCATTGCTAACAGGCTCTTGCTGCATAGCCCAGCAGCAGCACCAGTTTGTTTATTTGGAGGGATTTACTTTTGAATTTATCACCCTCCTTCCAAGACGCCAGCACCCCCAAACGTAAATTGCCCCATTGCACCTTCCAGTGCCTCTCCAGGCTTCGGATGCAGCCAGGAAGCAAGCTGGGTCCAGGGGGGCTCAGCTTGCAGAGGGCTGCAGGGGAGTACTGGAACAACCACAGCTCTAATTCAATTTCTACCCATTTTCCCTTTTGCTTTCACTTCATTATAGATGATTATTTTTTAAACTGAAGCAAACAGAGTCGATTCTGCTTCCAACTAAATTGCCCACGGGCTGGCTCCTCTCCTCCAGCCAGCTGATACGATCTCTACAGCAAGCTCTTTCTCAACCGACCTGCAGCCTTCAGGGACCAATGTCTTGTTTGGGGAAGAGTCCTTCGTCTTTTACAGAAAGCAGCATTAATTTCCAGTTAGTGGCTCTTTCGCATAGCTTTTCAACTAGATAAGAAATAGCATCCATGCGCAGACTTAAAAGAGAGTAATTGCCAGCTTGAATTGGGACAAAAAGTTGGGATCTCAACATATTTTGCAAGTGATGTGTCCAGAGCCATGACAAAAAGGGTCATTTTACTTCTGCTTCCAGCCATTTCTGTGGCCCATCCTGCTTGTTATGCTGCAGATGAGTACAAATTTCTAAATAAGTTGTTTCAAAGCAAAAACCGAACCATTCTCCTTTGAAAAGTGTCAATGCGTGACTTCACAAAGATTTCTAAATATAGATACTTCAAAAGAACAAGTGCAATAAGGAGACTGGTCAAAACGCATCCTCTTCTGCGCCGACTGACAGCTTTGAAGAACCGGTGTTTTCTGATGAAAAGATGCTAAACCACAAATGTTCCCTGCGCTGCTGCAGCCCCTGCTCACCCACTGGCAGCGGCACGGCTCCTCGGCCCCGTGCAAGGGGGATGTGTTGGTCCCATCCCGGCACCGAGTTGGGTACAGGATGACAGCCTGACAGCCTTTCCCAGGCCCATCGTGGCTCTCTCCCACTTTCCTCACTACCTGCCTTGCAGTTTGGGGTCCCGCTGTGGGGATAAGAATAGCTTGGGAGAAGAAGGGTGCAGATGCTTCACCGGGCTGCAGGACTTGGCTCGGCCACCTGGCCAGGACCTCCTTGCAATTGTCCCATCCCTTGTATAATTTAAACTCGATGGAGATTCCCAAAGGGTGGCAGAACACAGCTCTGACCCCCATCACCTCCAGCAAGGCTGCAAAGGTTACTTTGGGCACCCCCAAAACCCTGTCCCCTGCCTCCCCTGGGAGGTCCCACGCTGTGCCAGTGGGAGCCCTGCAGGCAGGGAATCGGTGCCCGGGCAGCAGTCGGTGACGGGGACAGTCCTCCTTTTCCTGAGCAAGGCCAGCTCAATTTTGCCAAAAGATTTTCAAGCATTTTTGTAATGATTTGAGCTCTTCTGGAGCACTCCCTGCGGACTCCAGCCGGGTTTCAGGGGGAACAGGCTCTTCTGAGAGAGCCGTTTCCTATTTTCATTGGCACATTGAACATAGCCTCTAAATTAAAATCTTCAATTTCAAGTCTATTTTGATCAACTCCACTTCCTTCAGTTTAAAAGATACAATAAGAATAGATGAGCTCTTACAAATTAAAAGCCTCTCTTGCTTAACAAATTGTCTCTCTGCAATAATTAATTGTCTGGGGAGAGATTCCAGCCCTATGTTTTTTGGCCTCATTCCAGGCCATGTAAAGGGGGGGAAAAAAGATGTATATTTGGGAATTTGTTGCCTCACCAGGCCAGCTCTCGTGCTTCCCCTACAAGGCAGGTTGGGTCTGACCAGTCCACCTGGGGTGAGCCCATCCTGGGCACAGCAGTGTCTGCTCTCCTCCGTCAGCACGGCTGTCACCCAGCGCCCGTCACAAGTCTCAGCTTGTGATTTGCAGGAGGAAGGCTCCAGGCACGTTTCCACCTCCTCCTTTTGTTCTTTTTCATAGGTGATTACTTTTAGACAGCAGGACTTTCGCTCTGAGCCACTACGGCCATTCCCACATCGATGATTCCCAGGAATTCCTGAGAATTCCTCGTGGTATATAGGGGTTGTATTCAGGGAAGATGTGAGAGGAACTTATGGGTGCTGGAGTGGCTGCTGCTAGCAATGCCTCTTGCCAGGTGCTTCAACTCCCTGCTGACTTTGGGACTTTGTCCAACCTAAACTTCCTTAAAAAATTCCTTCTAGTGCATGACTATCCTTATGATGACTAAGTCTAAATTAACCTTAGTTTTTGCAGCCTAAGCCCTTGGCTGCTACTTCTCAGGGGTTGGGAGCTCCTGCTCTCCTCCCCTGTGGCAAAACTGGAAATAGATGCAAGTTATGACCTCTGCTCCTTCAAAATCCTGTTAATATTTTATCAAAGGACATGTCCTCCAAGCCTCTGTCACATATACTCCTCATCTTTGGAGCTTTTCAGCCAGAAAAGCCTCCATGAAGAGGAAGGTCGTAGTTGACAGATGCTCAGGCTGGTAGATGTTTGCCCTGGTAGAGGTTCACCCTGGTAGATGCTCCAGGTTCTGCACATAGGAGACAAGGAGGAGGCTGGTATCAGCCAGGATCAAGCCTGGGACTGTGAGAAGTCCCATCTGCAGCAGAGGACATTCACATTATGGGTCAGGGCAGAGAGATCCTCTACTTTTTTACCCCCTCCCAAGCGCAGCTGCAGCATCATTGCAAGCCAGGGAGCAGCATCCCACAGCCACAGCCCCCATTTTTAAAAGTTGCCCACAGTAAGACGTGAGATGGAGGTCACAGCAGTTTGGCACAGAGGAACGGCGCGTTGCAGGGAGGGTGTCACAGCCCTGGCTGATCTTGCCCCACACCACCACCAAGAGCCACCAGAGAAGTGATGCTGCTCCCTCCCCGAGCGACCCTCGCTGTCAGGGTCTGGGTGCAGAGACCTGCTGGTGCCACGCATCCCCACCGGTGCTCAGCTCCTCATCCCGTGCTGGGAGCTGCTCAGCACCACCTTGACTTCATGATCCCTCTGCAACCCTCGGTCCTTGCAGGGCCACCTGTCTGCCGGTGCTGGCAGGCCAGGCAGGGACACGGCAGGGTCCCAGCGCTGGGACCAGGCAGGGTCTGAGCTGGCAGCAGCCACAGGCAGCCTGCCTGGGCAATGCCTGCCTCCAGGTCCATGCACCGAGCTCTGTCCTCCTTGCCAGCCCCACGGCGGTCCCGCTGCAGGGGAGCGTTTTGCTAATCCTTTGGTTCCTGCCCCGTGCCCAGCGGCACAACCTCCTGCCAGCTTTGCAGGAAAATGCTTCAGAAGCACCTGGGGCTCAAGCCAGGCAATCCTTCCCTGCAAAGTGATGGGGAAGGAGCCCAGCTTCCAGCCCTGAGAAGTCCTAAACCACCCAAAGAGCCTCAGAGCAGGCGCTTGTATACACAGACCGGACTTGACTGGCCACAAATTGAAACTAGGCAGCTCATTCCTGCAGAAATTGGCTGACCTTCCTGACAGAGAGCCCAAAAACGCTGGGAGGGGGTCTGGGCAGGGCTGCAGCCCAGAGCATCCCATCCTCCTGGACCAAAAGCAACCTGCAGCTCATCCTGCTTCACACCCAGAGAGAGTAATAGCTTTGCACAGCCCCAAATTAACCTGCTGCCACAAGATATCACCCAGGCCATGATCTCAGCAGTATTTGGAGGAGGATTAAATATTTATCTGGAAAACAAGGACATGCACAATTGCATTTGGCAGGATTAGAGCTAAAGCCCATAAGAGACCCACTCATCGGAGCCATAGCCAGTTGCTCCCTTCCTGGGGACGCCTGGTGCACACCAGCAGATGGGTGCACACTGTGCCAAGGCTCCCTCTCCCCTCCCAGCCTTGTGGTCGGGGGGAGAATGACTGTCACGTCCTCCCACAGACCTCATCCTTTCCTTTTCCTCTTTATAGTGCATCAGAGAGATGAAAAACCCTGTACTGATGTCATACAAACTGCTCCCTCCTGAGCACAGTTTAGTTTATGAACAGCCACGTTCACGTGACTTGAGGACCCTCCTTGGCCCTTGGACACACTGGAAAATATGTGAGCCTTCAACTGTCTGAAGGATGCTCCATACCAGCCAGCACCCTCCAGTCCTCGTTAGAGCTTGGAGAGCTTTGTACAACACAAATAGACCAGCAACCTGGAAATAAACCTCCAACATCCTCTCTCTGCACTAAGTGAAGCTTAAGAAATATATCACAGACTGTGTCTATAGTCTGACACTATATCACAGCAGATGGGATCCTGCTAAGCCTCCTTGGGATCAGCATTGCAGCAACCAAGGGGGTGGGAAAGACCTGAGCATCCTTTTCTTCTCCTGTACATGTGTCCTTGTATGGGAAAGGTGCCTTTGAATAGCAATATTCTCGGAAAAGCCAGGATTTATGGCATGCCAAAAATATATACGCAAGCAGGATGTTGCTCCAGAGATCAGCCACAGCCCAGCGAGGGTCTCCCACGGCCCAAGGAAGCCGCCTGGTCTCCAGGCAGCAGCAGTTCCTTGGCCAACCATTAGGGCTCCGTGTCGAACTCACTACAGTTGTTTTACCCCTCCTTTCCTTGCAATATTTATTTCCCACAAGTATGCTCTTGTTTACACAGCCCCCAGCAGGGAACATCAAAGATTTCTGTCATAATTTACCATTTTGTCCAGAACAGGATCTCACTGGGAAGTATTTGTTTAAAAAAGAGAAAAAGCATATTAACACATCAAGGGGGTCTCTGTCTTTTATTTTCACCCTGTATATAATCCACTAGAAATTAAAGTGTTTGGATGATTCGAGTAAGCTTCTGGCTTCTCCCATCTAGCCAGGAAGAGCAGCAGTCCATCACAGGGTCAGGACCTTTCCACGGCTTTTTAACTTTCATTTTTCCAGAGGAAACAGCTTAGCAAAAGTCCCATTTCCCTAACCCATGATCTTCTGCCAGAGTTCATAAAAATGTCTCTGAAACCCAATGGGGCACCCTGCCAACTCCTCTCAGCCAGCACTGCTCAAGGCGCTGCCCTGTACCCAGATGCTTTGTTTTCCAGATACTTTCTACTCCTCTTCCCCCTCTTCCTTTGGCTTTTCCAAACCCAGCCCAGGCTGGGGAGAGCAGCACAGAGCTGCACCTCTGAGCCCTTCTCAGAGCTGAGCTGCCATACGTGATCTCCCAAGTTGGCTGCCACCTTCCAGGCATAACTTCGCCATCTGAGGCTTTCAGGACCTCCTGTGTTTGCCAAATCTCACATCCCTATTCCTGCAGTCCCAGACTTTTCCTGGCTTCTTTTGCACTTTCCCAGTTCCCAGCATTGCTGTAGCCTTTAATAATCACTGCTTTACACACACACAGAAACACAGAGAAGATGTCAGAAGACCTCTCCTTGCCGTTTCCTGACTCACTCACTCCATGGTTCACCACAGCACACTTGGGGAATATCTCAGCTCATGAGCACCTCTGGTTGCTGCCTGCTCCATGTAGCCCAGCGAGCCGGGCCAAGGTTGCCGTGCTGCTGGGGCACACATGGTGGATCAGCCATTGGATGTGATGGGTCTCAGGTACCTCTTTCCTTTTTGGAGCTTGCCACCACTGATATTCTCCAGCCACAGCCTCTGGAGGTATTACATCTGCCAACTCCCAGGCTGCTTCTACAGTGCGCAGCAGCCCATGCCAGTGGAAATGCCCCTGCACAGCTCCTCTTAGCTCAAGGTCCACCTGCTCCCCTGCATCTCACTGCATGGTCCATGCAGGTGGTCACATCTCCAGTGCTATGTTCTTCAGTTAACTCAGCTCTAGCATACCAGCCCATACGGCCCCTCAAAAGCTCCACAATCACCCAGCCACAGCACAAGGTTGGATTTTGAGGATTTCCTGTGCTCAGAGGCTTGCAAAAATGGTGTGTTTCCCCATGACCCAGGTGGCCCTGCAACCACAAGACTGCTCCACCACCGCACCCCCAGTACCTTGAACCCAATGTCCTGATGCGGAGCTGGGATGGAGCCCCGAGGGGCTTTCCTGTCTCCAAGCAGAAAAAGGATGGATTTTATTGGGATGGATTAGGGCAAGGGAGCCAGAGAGGGGATCCTGCTCCAACGACCAAACAACCAGAGCCCTTTATCCCTACATGGCACTTCCCATTCCGAGACTTCCAGATGAAAGATTCCTCCTAGAGCAGAGCCAAACGAGGGGCCCTGGAATAAAGCAACACCCCAGAGACTTTAGCTGACGCAGACATTCCTGACCAGATTTGAATCTCGCTTTGCAGGAGGGATCCCTCCGCAGGCACACACTGCACACACCAGACATTTGAGAAGCTCCCGGCAGCCGGTCCACGGCTCTGCTACCCAGACACATCACAAGGCTGCTGATCAGCAGGAAAACTCTCCGGCTCCAGCAGATCATAAGCTTATTAAAGATAGATCTGTACTTTGGTCTGCAGAGATAAACACATCAAAGGCACTTTGGTCTGTGTGCCAGTGCTGCCGGTATCCCCGTTTGGCAGAGATGGAGGCTGGGATGTGCTCTCAGTTCCCAGCACGGGGCGTTGGGGGAGCTCAGCTTGGTTTGGGGAGCAGCAGGATCCACCTCCCTCCAGCCTGGGGAGCCCAGGGCCACATCCAGACCGTAATGTCCATCCCAGGCTATTCGCTCGGGGGGCTCAGAGGTGGCTGGTGAGGACTGTACCACCTCACTCGCAGTGCCTCGTCCTGCCCAGGCCACGCAGAGCCAGGGGGGTGGCCGAACTTTGCTGGAGCTCTGCTGACAGCCCGTGACCTGCTCAGCTCGAGAGGGAGAGCTAAAAGGGGAAACAGGTCCTCGCACAGCTGCCCCGGCAGTTGCTACTCGCGCAGCGCTTCGAAACCCACAGATGAAAGATTTGAGAGAAACGAAAGGCTGTCACTGCCTGTTTGTCATTTGGTGTGGTTCCTCCCTGCCGTCACACATGCAGGAGACAAATTTCAGCAGAGGCGAGCGCAGCCCCGCGGGAACGATGCCCAGCCCGGAGCGTCCCTGCCACCACCGGCCAGGAGTACATGAAGCCTCTCCTGGCCATGGCCGCAGAACCCCCAGCACATCGGCGTGGGCTCCTCCTCCCTCCCTGAGTTCCTCAAGGAGCAAATTTGCACCCCAGCGCTGGCTGGGCTCCAGCTTTCTCTTCCCGCTTTGCAGCTATCCCCCCCTTCTTTTTCCTTATCTCTCCCCAGTGCGACCCCAGAACCTTGGATCCTTCCCGTGGATCCCAGACGGTCCAGCTCCGGGCTCAGCTGTGCTTGCTCTCGGGGGGCTCCCACCCACTGCAAAGCCCAGGTTTGTGCTGGGAGCGAGCGACGGCATCAGGCAACCCGGTTTTTTTTTTTTTTTTTTTTTTTTTTTTTTTTTACTCGGGAGGGAGGCTTTGCAGGTGGCAAGCAAGCAGCAAGGGAATGAAACCTCAACATCGGTGAGGAAGGTGATGGTAGCAAGAAAGAAGCAGCGGCGGGAGGCAGCAGGAGTCCCACACCCCTCTCTGTGCCTGGCACGGCTCGGCAGAGCCCGGCATGGCTCGGTGGAGCCCGGCGCACCACGTGCCCACGAGTAGGGCTCACTTTCAGCATTTCAAATTTGCCGGATGATAACCTCAGTGTCTGAGTTCACAGCTCAGATCCCACCCACTTTGTGGTCTGACTCATGTTGCAGTCACCGCGCTGCCTGGATATGGTACAAGGAGGGAGGAGAGAGGAGAGAGGAGAGAGGAGAGAGGCTGNTATCAGTCAGGGTTCAAGCTGGGATGGGGCAGAGAGAGCAGGAGGCTCCAGAGACCAAGGAACAGGGACAAAAGTGCCTGGGGATGCAGCCAGACAGGACCTCAGTGTCCCCCCACGGCCCCAGAGACAGGGAGGTTACAAAGGGACTCTGCAAAAATGAGATGTCAACTCAGAGGCATGCTGGGGGATGCTATGGGGTGCAGCATCTCATGGGAGGTTTATAAACTGGAAACAACCCCACAACCTCACCAAAGCCCTCCATGGACAGCAGGGCAAGACAGTTTTTGACTGCTCTCGCATTTGTCCCCTCTCACATTGCCTTCAAGCCTTAACTCTGCCAAATTTGGTCTTGTCCTGTTGTGAAAAAGCCCTTGGCCGGGGTCCCTGCAGCTCCCAGCCCCGCCTGCTCCCCACCATCAAACCTCAAACATCCTCTTTCGGACCAGAAGAAATCCCTTCCCTGCTGCCCATCTCACAGCCTTGGCTGAAGTACCTCTCTCAGCTTGAACAGATGTTTAGTCTCTGGAAGCACTTGAACATAATTTTAGAAAAACCCTTGATGCTCCGTTGCAAGCTCGGCGGGGCGCAGGGAATTTTCTTTGCTCCGAACTGACTTCTGCCAGCACTTTGCTCAGAAAGAAGCTAATGCAGGAGGCAGAGTGACATTTCAGGTCTGCCTGAAAGCAGAACCGTCCTGTCCCCAGGTCGGAGCTAAAATGCTTCACGTGGAGCTTCTCCTGAGTCCCCAACCATCGCTGTCCATGCCCTTTCAGGTAGTGGGAAGACAGGTTGCCACACTCAGGCACTCACTGAGTGCTCCTTTCTGCCCATGTATCCACTTGTAGTGCCGATGTACCTAGGCTTTTAACAGATTTTATAAAAAAAACCTATTACGCCAGAAGTAGAAGCACACAAACAGAGAGCAGCAAATGTACTACCTATGCTGCCGGAGCGGGTGCTGCATCCCATTAGTCTTGCTGCAAAAGTGCACAAAGTGCTGGGATAAACAGATGTTGAAGGAAAGGATGCTGAAAGATAGAGAGGAGGAATAAAAGAATAAAATGGAACAGAAATTTCCCATCGATAAATCACAGCCCCCTCCCCAGAGGAGACAATTGCCATTTTAAATGGGAACACGGTGGATCAAATCAAACATGGGCTGCAACAGAGCAGAAAATATCTATTCAGGCAGGAATTACTATGAAAATTGTAAGGAGGCTAATGGGGAGACAACAGCACATTACAATGGAAGGATCATTAATGCTCCAGAGAAGCTATTAATAGAGTTTCTTAAAGATCAGCCTAGAGATAAATTTTATTTAATGGTTTTCATTCGTGAGCTTGGCTCAGAAAATGGGAGTTTCTCTAAGAAAAACGTAGTGGTGAGAAACTTGGGAAAAGTTTTGAACTGGACAAGGGACTAAGTACTGCAGGAGAAGAAACAGAGGATCCGAAGATCAACAGAAACACAATGGGCTGGCACAAGTTCATATGCTTAGGGACTAACAGCAAAAATTGCTACTCTAAGCAGCTGAAAACACCATAGGAAAAATATCTGGCTTTTAGGGAACCCTGGGATAACTGCAAGAAAACAAATGCAACCTGACAAGTCTTCACAGCAGAGATAGTGTCCATCAGAGCACCAGCACCGCTGGAAAAGGCACTAGAAGAATTACCCAGAAGTGATGCCCTGCTCTGGTCCCTCACTGTCAGGAGGGTGGTTTTGAACCAGGAACAACTCCAGGCTGTGATAATGAGGATAATCAGGTAAACGTAAAAGCTGCCTGGTGAGACAGGGCTGGAAGGGTATCATTTATTCAGGCTATTGCTAGAAAGGCTGCCATGGGAAACAGCTGCTCCGCTCGTACACGAAGAAGGAAATTAACTTTCTCTGCCAAAACACATCAGGAGCAGAGGACACAGGACCTGGTATTAAACTTGGCTGTGAGTGACCTGGGCAGAAAACCGGAGGAAGGTGTGGAGTCCTGGAGGACCAGTGCTCCAGGAGAGAGCCCCAAGCTATTCCCATTGCCCCAGGGACTGCGTTCTGAGGGCAGTGGGCTAACCCCACAGCCCCTGCCATGGTCTACACCATGCTGCTTTTCCTGCGAAGCCATGCCCAGAGGCTGTGATCACTCAGGGGAATGTTTCCATGAGATAATTTGGCTGAGGGATACGGGGAAAGTCTCTCACACGCCTGCCACAGTTTGGGTTGCAACATCCCACATCCGAGCGGTCCAGTGGCAGGTCCTGCCCCATCCCGTGGAGGATCAAACTCCCAAGGGTTTGCAGGCAGCCGGGCCCTGCAGCCCACGTGTGCAGGGAGGGTGGCCATGCCCAGCATTTGAGAGCCACTGAGAGCCCAGCTCTACCTGGGCTTCTCTGCAGGGATGGGGACACCTCTGTCCCCTTCATGTGGGGACCCCAGCTCCTTCCTTCCACAGCTCAGCCCAGCAGCTCCATGTCTCACTTGGAAAATACTTTCTACTCCCAGCCCGAGGGGAAAAAATTAAAGAATAAAAAAAAAAGAAAGTGCCTATTTCATGCCCTGAGCTAATTAGAACCAGCAATAAGAAACAAAACTAATTCTGGCACGGTTTGTTGCACAGGGCTGCACCAGGGGATACCCCACGGTACTGCCTGCACCGTGGCTGGTGCCGAGTGTGAGGATGTGCCCGGAGCTGGGACCCACCAGCTGAGCCCCAGCACAGCCCACGTGAGCTACGAGAGCTGGTGGCAGGAACAGGTCTTTGGTGTGTGGTGAAGCAGCCACGTAGGAGGCTGCGATCCTCCCACAGCGTTTTCTAAGCGTGCTACTCCCCCTATAATTTATCATGCCATTTCCACATGTTGGGAGCAATGAAAAAACATCCCTTTCACTTGGAAATACCCTTCTCTGAGAACAACCTGTTCTCCTCACTGCCATCAGCGGGCAGGCAGAGCTCAGCTTGTTCCACGCTCCTTTTGTGCGCGAACAAAGAGCTTTCCATGGCAGGAGCCTGTGCTGCAGCAGGAGACAAGGAACCGCTCCGCACGCTGCCACCGCCACTGAAAGCATCACATCCCTCTCCCGACGGCCTTAATCCAAGCACCCAAGCTCAGAGGACACCCTGTCCAGCAATGAGTTTGCTCTTGCTCAGCAGAAGGCTTCCTACAGGCCAGTTCATCACTTCTCATTACTCACAATTCCTTTGGAAGCAGCAGGGATGCAGGTATCATCTCTAATCTCACCGGTCCAGTCCCCATCTCTCCACTGAGCAGCTCCTGGCAATCAGTGGTTATTTACTCATGCAGTCTCCCCAGTATACTCCCTCCCTTGGCCCCCCATGCCTTTAACCTTGAATCAAATACATAAGTCACCTGAAAAGTATTTCAGTCAGCTCCACATCGTTATCTCGTTCTTGCAGGGCGAGTTTAACTTTAAAAAAATCTCACCTCTGTCAAGCCTGCATCTTTTCCTTTCCTGGAGTTTCTTCTGTTTCCTCCATCTCTGCGGCTTGTTGCACCCTGTGGTGAATCAGCCTTACCTTCCTGCACAAGCTTGTGCACCACCAGGGAGGGCTTCACTGCCTCTCCATGGGCTGCACCACCCATGGGGACAGGCACAGCTCTCCCTCACCAGCACATCAGGGAGGATGGAGAGAACCATCATCTCACCTGGGAAGGGCATGGGGGGGGGACCACAGCTGTGGCACAGGCAGATCCGTGGGGGTCCCAGGCAGTCAGGCTCCTCAACCTTCTCCCAGACCCCTCTCTCTCTCACACAGGAAACGAGGCCCCTTTAAATATAGTAACAGCGTGATACCGGAGACCACCATAACCAGCAGCTAAAAGCTCTTTCGGAGGTTAGGGGGTTTGCTGAGTTGTTTCCACCCCTGCACAATACGACATTTTGTTACATACATACAGACAGAAAACAATCATCAAAAGTAAGTCTATAAGGGATGTTCTCCATTCCGTGTCCCTGTCCCACAGCAAGAGCAGCTCCATCCAAACTCTCCCTGAAAAACAAACCTCCCTGCTTCCCTTCAGCTGCTGGGAACGGGACCAATGAGGCTGTCAGAGCCCTTTCAGCCACCTCCTCCCCCAGGCATTGCACCCCTGATAAATGGGTTCTTCTTCCCTCCCGGGGCCCTGAGCAGAGCGAGGATTTCCTCTCCGGGTTGCAGGAGCCAGCGTGGCTGCTGACAGCAGGGACCAACGCAGGGCGTGAGCTACTGCAAAGTGCAGTTACAAAGGCAAAGTTTAATAAACACGTGCTGAGGCTTATAGCCACTGCCGAGCTTCAGAAATCGTGGAGCGGCAAATAATTTTACCAGATTGCATAAGAAAAATGAAGCGCTTTCCCGGGAAAACCCTTTCCTCCTATGGTCCCAAATCCTCCTTTTATCACAGCCTGCAGGAAACCGGCGTGTCTAAAATCCCTGCCCTTCTCTCAGCATCGCTACATTACGTGGACACACCTGGGGCTGGGTAAGGCCAGCTGGCAGGGACACGTGTGCCTGGCTGCCATGAGACCTTCCAATTCAGGTTTAAGTGGGCTGGAGCATCCAGGAAGGTGCAGCTGCCCCCCTTTCTGGATGGGTTTGAAAGGCAGCACAAAGGACTTTTGCCCATTGCAGCTCTGAGTTGGTGCTTTCTTTGCAGGTTGTCCTCGGGAGGCGGCAAAGCTCTGTCCCTGCTGGAGCACTGCTGACTGCTGTCACCAACCAAGCGTGCAGAGCGTGTGAGACCCCACGGGACCCGACCCAGAGGAAAGGAGAAGGTAGGAGAGGAAAAGGGAGCAGTTGAGACCCACCAGCAGCTGACACAGGGGATCAGCTCCAGCACTGAGGTCCCAGATGGGGCCAACGGGCACAAGCAAGCTGCAGGACCACGTCTTTCCCTAGACTGTGTCATTCCTAGTATACAAGGCTGAACAAGTGAAGCGACTCTGCGGTGTTCTCCAAGGTCACTGTAGGTCCAAGGTCACTTGGGAAGGTGCTCTAGGGCTGCCTGGTAGAGCCTCACTCCAAGTAGCTTTGGAGCTGGTGAGAGGAGGACAGATCCATCCATATGACTACATTATGGATCCGTGTTACAACCACACAAGCTCTCAAAAAGGGATGGACTTTCCCATGCAGCTACTGGTCGGGTCCTGCCTTGTCATTCTCATCGTGATCACTCTCTGTGGTAACATCATCGTCTGCCTGGCCGTCACCTTTGACCGCCGGCTCCGCAGTTTGACAAACTGCATCATTGTCTCTTTGGCCATCACTGACCTGCTGCTGGGCCTCCTGGTGCTGCCGTTCTCTGCCTTCTATGAACTCACCAAAGAGTGGCCCTTCGGCAGCACTTTGTGCAACGTTTACACCAGCCTGGACGTCATGCTGTGCACGGCTTCCATCCTCAACCTCTTCATGATCAGCCTGGACCGCTACTTTGCTGTCACCACCCCACTTCGCTACAGCCAGCTGGTCACTCGCTCCCGGGTGACTGTGGGTTTGGTTGTTATTTGGACCGTTTCACTGATGGTCTCTTTCCTGCCCATCCACCTGGGCTGGAACACCAATGGGACAGCAGTCCAAAACACAGTCCCCAACTGCAGCAAGGAGTGCACCCTGGAGGTGAACTCTGTGTACGGGCTAGTGGATGCCTTGCTCACCTTCTACATCCCTTTGGTCATCATGTGCATCACCTACTACCGGATATTCAAGATAGCAAGGGAGCAAGCCAAGAGGATAAACCACACGTGGTGCAGCAGCAGCAACACCCCCATGCCACCCATGGTGAAAGAGCACAAAGCCACCGTGACGCTGGCGGTGGTGTTGGGAGCTTTCATTGTGTGCTGGTTCCCCTATTTCACAGTGTTTACGTACCGGGGGATGCGGGGGAACAGCACGGTGAAAGGCACACCCTTGTCCATCGTCCTCTGGCTGGGCTACGCCAACTCAGCCCTGAACCCCATCCTCTACGGGACGCTCAACAGGGATTTTCGACTGGCGTATCAGCACTTGCTGCACTGCTGGAGGACTAGGGATCTCAAGATCTCCTGCCTGCCTCCCCTGCAGAAGGCCCAGGCCGGGGGCAGGAACTGCAGGCAGGGTCAGGGCAGTCAGGAGGGTAAACCCCTGAAACTGGAGATAAGGAACGGGAAAGGGATCTTGCTGACTGATGGAGCCCTCGAGAGGTAAGGTCCTTCTTACAGAGCTTTGGGGGTGGGTTTGTCCCTGGAGAGGAAGGCAGAGGTGGGGACCCCAGGTTGTCCATGAACTTTTAAGCAACGAGTTGATGCTGCAGCAGGAGATCCTTGCCCAGGCAACTCTTGCCCTTTGCAGCCACTCAGAAATTCACCACTACCAGTAGGAGCCCAGAACGCGTCCCTCCGTGCTGGCAGCACAGGTCCAGCTGCTCCAGCTTCACATGTGGCTGGCCACCTCTGCAATCACCACCAATCATTCACAGGCAGCACAGGATGTCCCTTGCTTTGCCGGGGACAGTTTTGCCATCAGGGTTTGCTGTGCAGAATGGGGTGCAGCCATTAGCCTGCGGCTGCTCCCCAAAGCCATCCATGCCCCGCTCTCCGGTGGCAGGCAGCCAGCAGAGCTCTGGGCACACAGCAGAGCTGGGGGGAGCTTGGGAAACATGACCACCCATCACAGGGTGGGCAATGGGGTGTTAGCCCTGGGGCAGAGAGTCAGGGCACCCACAAACAGGCTGCAAGTCCCTGCAGGAGCCAAGATCTGGGTCCCCAGCTCCCTGCAGAGCTGCTCAGCTGTTTCCCTTCCCGGCCGAGCCGCGCACCCTCAGCATTTCGGCTGTCGGTTTGAATTAGCAGAGAATTCAGCCAACAGCAAGTTCCATTCCCATCTCTGGAAAGGAGCAAGAATAGCCAAAATTAGGTTGGCAAATGTTTTTAGAAATACAAATACCCATGTCAAGTTAGAGCCAAAAACTCCCTCAGCGTCAACCCAAGCATGTCACGGGGGGCAGGCCCCTCGGAGAGGTGCAGGGAAGCAGGATGCGAGGTGGGAGAGCTCCGTTCTGGGCTGTGGCACCAGTCCCTTCCCAGGGCACCCGTGTTCCCACAGGGCTGAGCCACCAGCACACCACCTTGCCCAGGGGGCATTCAACCACCTGAGAATAAGGAGAATGGAGAAGCACGATGTTAGACTTTAATGGTGCAAATCACGGTTAGACTTTAATCTAACATCCAAGCAGCGGCTGATAAGCAGCCCAGAAACTTTCCATCCATAGATAAGGAGGCTTTTGACTCCCTGTTCCCGGCGTGCCAGCAAAGGAGCTGCACTTGTGCTCTCCTGTGGCACGTGCCCTTGGTCCTGTCACAGTATCAAGCCACCAAAAGGAGAACGTGAGGAGGTGAACCAAAGGACAGAGCCATTGGAAAGGCTCACCCAGCATCGTGCCTCCCCTGGGGCTCAGACGTGACTTTACCCAAGGCAGAGGGTCAGCTTAAGGCAGGGGACTCTGCTCTAGGAGACACCAGGATGGATGAGGGCAGACAAGACCTGAGCTCCTCAGGCTGCTTTTTCCGCTTCCAAGGAACTAATAAAGAGTGCAAAGGTACAGCATGTGGTAAACACGGTTGCAGGCATATATAAAAAAAAAAAAACATATGAAGAGCATGGGCCTAGGGTGGGACATGCTTCTGCAAACATAGAAAGAGAAAGAAGGAACTGTGCTGTTTGCTCACAGAAAAGTGCAGATCCTGGGCAAACTGGGACCTCATGCACAGCAGCTCTGCAGCTGGACAGGGAGCCCTGGCCAAAAGGAACGGGCCAGAGGGACTTCTCTGTTTAGTTGAGAGGGAGAAAAAGACTTCTAGAAAACGCTGACTTATCTTGAAAGGAGAATAGTGATGTGGAGCGGAAGAGAAGGGGGAGGAAAATGGGTTTCTGCTCCCCAGGCAGAGGTCAGGGTCACTGACCTTACGGCTTTCCCAAGTACCCAAGGTCCTTCCCCTGCTGGAGGGCCTGATCCTGCTTTGCATCCAAAGCCCACAACGGGGTCAGGGGACCTCCATCTCCAAACTCTCAGCGGGCACATGCCCGCTGCCAGCAGGGCTTGGCCAAAGCCTCAGCACAGGGAGCCAGCATGTGGCTCCAGGCTGTCCTCACCCCTGCAGAGGGAAGTTCCCCCACCACTAAAATCAACCCCAGCGAGTATCCCAGCTGGATTTGCTCCCAAGGGTGCAGGAGGTTGGAGGGAAGAGGGTGATTAGCAGCAAGTACCATAACAGCACTGACGCACGAGACCCAAGAACCATGGGGCAGCAAGAGAGAAAGACTTGACCACAGGGATGTTTCTTGGCCTTTCTAAATGCAGAGGTCTCCTTCCCTTCCTACGCAGAACTATTGCTGTGGTTTCTGCTCACAATCAGATAAGAGTTGCTCAGTCACCAAATGATCAATTACCACTTTTACTTTATCTATTTCTCTTCTTAACCTGCTCATTTACACAGAAATGATGCATCAAGGACCACGTGAGGGCCCTTCCAATCCTCCTTTCCGTAGTCAGATATATAAACATCTGCTGTTGGCAGATGATCTGGATCAACTAATACACACAAGACAGGTGGGCACGGGATTTACCTGTACACCAGAAGCCTGGCAGCCAGTTTCACCCCGAGCACGAACCGAGCTAGTTCCTCTCCCCCTTCCCATCTGCATAGTCTTCCCAGTCACCTGCCCCAGACATGTTAATGGAAAAAAGGCCAACACGAATCACTTCACAAACGCATAACCCCCTATATTAGGAGGGCCAGAGCTCAGAAGAGCTCAGCTCAGAGCAGCTCCACAGGGTGATTCAGGAAAAAGCACAACCAGCAGTATTTTGAACCATTGCCCCTTAATAACGACATTCTTTCCTGTTATGATGCACAGAGAAAAGACCAGTAAACAACAGGGGGAATACTGGAGAACTGCAGCCAGTCTCAGGGGTGTCAGGAGCAGGAACAGGGAGTCAGAGTCATCGCTGAGGCCAAGGGAGAACCTCAGCCATTAAAGGGCTGGAGGCATTTCCATGGGTGAGGACCAGGTAGGATGGAGAGCGCAGGGCCAAGCAGGGATGCAAGGGAAGGCAGCTGCTTCTGTCTCCCCACCAGGCCCCAAAGAGGAAAGGCAATTCATCCCTTCACACAAACCAGTCAAGGAAAGCACTGCTTGTACACACACCACCTGATGGACCTCAGGAACCTGCCTCACTGCGGTGGGACAGGACTCTGAAGAGGAGTGTGCCAGGCACACTGGAGCAGACGCCAGACAGACAGCACCTGGTGCTCCACAGAGCAAAGGCAGGCTCCACCAGGATGGCACTCACCAACTGATGTCTTCTTTTTTCCCCCCTCTCTTTTCTCTTTGTCTTCTTGTGCAATTTAACCCTTTCCAGCACCGGAGCTTTCCCGTGAGTCTCAGCCAGCCTGCTGCCCTAGGACCCACGTCTCCCAGCCGTCAGCTCCTGGCTGCCCTCTTCCAAAATCCTGTGAGGTTGAAAGGACAACACTCGATTTTCCTCAGGGAGAAACTCAATGGCAGGAGCGAGGGCCGCAGGGTGAGTACGGGGCCAGAGTCACGGGGTGGAAGCAAGGGGAGGGGGCAACTCTCCCTGCTGTGGCACACACTGCATTTTCCCCTGGTCCAGCCATCCCATCCCCATGGTACTTGGCGCAGAGGGTGATACCACCAGAGAGGTATATCCTCACTCCTTTCTCCAGCATCATTTGCTCTCCAAACACAGCCCCAAGTCCAGGGGAGGTGCACAGAGCTGTACCCTCCCCCTCCTCCCAGCTGCCCTGGAGGTGGGGGCTTACACAGCCACCCTGAGATGTCCTGGAAGAGGTCTGCATCCCGTCTGTCAGTCCACACGCTGCAGAGGCAGCTGTGTTCAGACCGTGGATTTCCAGCACACTTCATTCTCATGCAAGCCTGCATCAGCTCCACGTAAATTGCCGGCGGCTTTCACGGGGATGCTGGCAGGGCTCCCAGGGTGAGGAGCTGATGCTCCACCAGGCTTTGCCACACTCTCCCCATGGGCTGCAGGACATGGCTGCCACGAATGGGGATGCCTCTCAGGTCCAGAGAGCTACTTTGCGGAGCACTTCTCGGGAAGAGCCAGCCAAGGTCACCCTGACCTCCGCATGTTCTCCCTCCAACGCTGCATGCTGATAACCTGGGCTCTCCCTTATTGACTGTGCCCTGCGGGAGAAAATAGTGTCACGTACATGCTGGACGCTAGGTACACTTGTCCCTGCTGCACGCTGAGCACGGCTAACCTTAGCCAAGGTCACACTGATGGCGAGAGCTGGTGCTGCTGCCCCGACCCTTGAGGCTGGGAGGGAGCTGGGGCTGCTGCAGGAGAGGGTAGGACCCACCACCCTGTGGCACAGCATCCCCCTGCACCTCTCAGAGGGACTCCCCGTGAAACACCCTGAAATTGCCATTGCCCATCAGCAGAAAGGGAACCCGAGGTTTGGAGAGCAAGGGGGCAGGAGCAGGGCAGGAGCAGGGAGGTCCCTCTTACCCCAGCAGG
The DNA here is from genome assembly GCA_033628505.1 of Tringa tobata. NCBI lineage: Eukaryota > Metazoa > Chordata > Aves > Charadriiformes > Scolopacidae > Tringa > Tringa tobata. The sequence continues at coordinate 3,038,214 of JAHREE010000457.1, forward strand.
GCAAGTCCCTCGATGCAACACACCAAGGTACAAGCATCACTCAGTGGGGAGGTCACAATGCAGAGGCTGCTGCCTGGAATGGCATCACAGCAGCACCAGTGCTGCCCCGTGGGGAGTCAGCAGCATGAAACCCCAAGTCTGGAGGGCACAACAGTTCACAGTGAACCTCTCCAGGGGCAGACAGGATGCTCACCACTCCAGCACTGCAGAGTCATCTCTGTTGCTGTCATTGCCCGACAGCACGGACTGAGGTGATGCCAATTCCAGCTCTTCTGCTTCATGCTTTCCCCTCTCTGTGCTGCACGTACCTTCCGAAACACATTTAGTTTCCGTGAGTTAAAGGCAAAATACCAGCCATCCCCCAAGAGACAGGAACTAGGTAATCTTTCAGGTCCTAAACCTAAACCATTCTATGATTCTAATCTAATCAGCAGAATGAAGCAAAGTCACTCTGGCAGAGAGGTTTGCAGATCTGAGGTCCTGGTGTGGCCACAGATTTCCTCTCTGCGCTGTGGGGGTGGAGACAGGAAATGTCACCTCACATGGGAAAAATTCCCCCCCTGAAAAATCCCCAACCTACTTGCAGCAGTGGGGAGAGGGGCCATGGAAGAAGGAATACCTAGGACCAGAGCACCACTGATCCCAGGACACCTGCTTTTATAGAGGCATTTGCGGAGGTGACAACCCTGCCACTGCTGGCCGGCCCAAGTGGGTGGAAAGAGCATGCAGAGGAAGCCACAAAGTAAAGAGATGTTACTCAAAGGGATGTCAGATGGTGGGTTCTGGGGTGACATGAGCCTGCTCAGGTCTGCCCAAATGTCAGCCCTCAGCCGTGCTCTGCTGAGAGCATCCTCACACCACAGTCCCTCCCAGGCACATCCCTTACGTTGGGGAGCATGAAGGGGGGGAAGGGACCTACCTACACCCTGCAGAGTCATTGAACCCCCTCTCTGTTCCCCTGCAGGATGCCTGCTCTGGCATGCAGCATTTGCTCCAACCCCAGACACTGCTGGAGAGGCCTTTACCTGCCCAAGTTTCTTCCCAGGAGGGTGGTGTGTTTGAAGAGCCCTCCGAGGAGCTGCAGAAGAACCTCTCCCCTGCCCTGTTGGGGCTGTGACACCTCCAGCGTCGAGCCCTGCGCCGGCAGGCAGTGATGCTCAAGGAGCTGAGTCAGAAGCCAGCGTGTACCCCCAGGATGGGGGTGTCCTCCCCAAGTCCAGAGCAGTGGGTCAAGCTGAGAGGGCACATGGTGGAGGGAAAAGGGGCTGCAGTCAAGATCTTGGTGCCAGACAGACCAGCCTAGGATGGAGAAGCAGAGCACAAGCACTAACCTCCCTGGTGCCCTGTCCAAGGGCCATATCCACCCCTCGGAGGGGGCAGGAGTCCAGGCAGAAGGGTGGACGACGTGGCAGGAGGGCTACTCGTGGCAGATGTCAGCAGCCATGAGTACTGGTTGATCATGCACAGGATGCCCAGTCCTACAGCATCTGTGCTGGGGCAAGCCTGCCTGCCTGCCTCCCACGTTGGGGAGGTTTTGGCATCATCAGGGCTGATCCTGCTTCACATTCCCTGTCCCAGCCCCACTGCAAGAAGGAGGGAGGCCCTGGAGCCCGCTGGGCCATGGGGAGACACGAAGCAGCTGGGGTTTGTCCCCAGGCTCTGCCCTCCCCGGCAGCTCAACACTAAGACCTCCAAAACAGGATGTTTCTGCACTGAGTCTGTGCAGAGGTCATTAACGGTATAAAAATCTACTTAACACAGAGATGACTGATTAATTTGGCCGTGCCCTGTCCTGGGAAGAGCCTGTCTTTCCCCCTGTATCCTGCTGTCCCATCTCCATGTCTTTGCTGGGACAGAGCCTGGACAAACACACAGCACAAGCCCCCCCAGGACACAGGTTGCAGCCACCCCCATAGAGAGCACCTTGCCCTGTGGGACCTGCTAAAGGATGCCCTCTCCCGGGCTCCCGAGCTGGTGGGAAGAAGGGGCGGCGAGGACCAGATAGGACAGGGACAAACAAGGATCCTTGCTGTGCTGTGGAGCAAGTGTTTTCCTCCCGGAATAAGCCTCACATCACCCCCGGGGCACAGCGTGCTCGTTCTGCACCCCACATCATCCCCAGGGCCCCCGTTTGCAGATTTCCCCCAGGAAGGGAG
>JAHREE010000458.1:0-12371 GCA_033628505.1 Tringa tobata
GTCCCTCCTGCTGGACCGGGCTGCTCTGCATCCCCCCGCCCCCGCCAGACGGCACAGCGGTACCGAACGCCGGGGCATCTCTGCGGTTCCCGGCTCCCGCTGAGACACCGGGGGTCCCGAAATCCTAAACAAAGGCTCTTCTGGTGCTCCCTGCCCTTCCGAGGGGAGTGAGGACGGTGGGAACAATTTTCAGTGCCGTGTGATGAATCTCCAAGAGGCCACATGGGGGCTTAATTAAGCAGCCTGGTGAAGTCTCAAATTTTCCTGCTGATAATTGCTGAGCAGCCTTTCTACAGCCTGCCTTTCCCCACCGGCACAACCGAGGGAACGCAGCGAGGGGCTTGGCCGCAGCAGGGTCACCTCCGCCGGACGCCGGGCTCCTCCGGCAGCGCTCGGAGAGCATCCTGGTGTAAAGCCCCGCACCGCTCTGCTCCAGCAAAGGCTGAGCGTGCCCCTAGTGACAGATATATGCATTTAGGGACACGTTTCTCCCCCTCGCTCTGCGACCAGGCACCCAGCAAAGGGGATTTGCACACACCCTGTTCAGCTTCTCTCCCCCGGGCACCCCGGGCTCCGTCCTGAAAAATTTAGCTTCTGAGCCCAGTGGTAATTTAAAGGATATCTGGTTATTTGCAGCAGTTTCCTGGTGGTGACAGAAGGCTGTGCCCCAGTGCAGCCCACAGCTGGCAGCAGCTGGGGGGTTCCCCCGGGGCACCCAGCTTTTGTGGACAAACCCACGGATTCATTGGTACCTAAAATAATGTGGTGCCCATACTTGGGGACAAGGCATGGCTGTTCACAGGCACCGTGGATGCAGAACACCTCCAGATGTGTGAGGTCAGGGCACCTCCAGATGTGTGCAGGTCAGGGTGAGGTGTCCAGGAGCATCCTGAGGACTTCCCAGCTTAAGGGCTGCATCTGCTGCTCCTGTGTCACAAGAGTGATGGACATGCTGGGATGTGCAGTGGGATGCTCTCCATTCTGCACTGTGATTCTGTCCCTCATAAGGGCCAAAGCCAGAGTAGCATCTCCTGGCCAGGACATGTATGAGAATGCAATGGCCTCTCCATAGAGGAGATGTTCCTCAGAAGCCTGGAGGAGAGCGATGACCACAGCCCACCCTGCTCAGCCACACACACAGGTATTTTGCAAAGGGCGAGCCATTCCCATAGCCCTGTAGCTCCACATCTTCTTGGTGAAGGCTTCTTTTCAATAATTAAAGAGGTACTGGCTTGTTGAGCTGGAGAGATCATCACCATGGAGGGAGTGGTAATAACTTTCCACCACAGAAGGACTTTTTCATCCTCCTGCTGATCATGACTGGGCTTTACTGTAAATTAAACACACCTGAAGGTTAAGGGGGATTTTCCTGCACTAAATCAAAGCGGACACTAGTTTCTTCTGCGAGAAGAATCTGAACTGGCTTAAAAGGTCAAACGGTTCGACACAGGATTTGGGTGGTTGTTTAAGGTCATCAGGCAGCCTGCTCTTGTCAATACATCAATTATTAACAAGTCGTTGGAGTTAAAGTGAATTAGTCTTTTCTTTTCCCATTCCATTAACAGGATTAGCAAACAGTAAATAAAAATAGTCGTTGAGGTAAGCAAATCAGGCGCCCAAAGGAGCTTGTGCAGCTCAAAGGTGTGGGCAAAGTTCCCTCATCTTCCCCATAGCACCCCACACCCACCTGGGGCTGGCTCCAACCAGGGCTCCTGAGCTTCTCCTCCCTCCTGAGCCCTCAGCACAGCTCATGGCTGGCCACCAGCTGTAAAACACTTGCCCACCTTTGTAGCCTTCCTCGGCAGGGAGGGATGTTTGCTGCAGGAGGGGTTGTCCTCCAGGCCCTTGGGCCACCCCTGACACCAGGTATCAGCATCTCAGAGATGCTGAGTGACCCCTAGGACATAAGACTCACTGCCACACACCTTGCATTTCACCCAAGACAAGTCTCAACAAACACACCTTGTTTTTCCAGACACCATGGCCAGCATCAACTGGAGAGAGACGGGGCAGCAGTGGTGCCATGGATAACCACCACCAGCTTATAGAGGATTTATTTCCAGTTTGTGGGCTCAGACCCAGCTGCCACAGCAGAAAGCAATTAAGAGAAGAAGACGAGTGAGACTACGTGAGGGTTGATTACCTGTTTAGCAAAATAAGAAAATGTATTTTCTTCCCTGTGCTGCCCCGTCGCTGCCATAGCACTAGCGTTACCCTTGGGTTTCCCGGTGGGACGGGTGGTTACGGCAGCAATCACTGGAATTCAGTCCCGGGGAGTGGGCAGGACGGGCCCTCGGCTCCCGGCAGAGACACTGGGAGGGAGCTGGGTTTGGGATCCTCCTGCTGAGATTCTCTTTTCGGTGGGTGGAAAAACATTAAGCGTGTTTGATGATTATTTTTTTTTTTCAGTTTACATTTTTTCATGACGTTATTAATTTTTCATAGCCAGCTCACACCAAAATTTTGAAACCCAGAAAGACTGTCAAGGATTTTACCTCTTCCTTTCTTCTCAGCAGCAAAACAGGAATGTGAGGGACTGAAGCAAATGGGAAAAGAAAAAAAAAATAGAAAAAGAAGAAAAAAAGAAAAAGAGAAAAAAAGAAAAAGAATTATTCTTTCACAGGATTTGTGACATGCTTAAAAGAAAAAAAGACAACCCTACAGGGAAACTTTTTTATGTATTAACAGTCTTTTTATCGCATCAAAATTTTAAGATATATTTTTGTCTTGCATTAGTTTTAATAAATGTGTCTTAGCGGTTCATATTATCGCTGTTCCTGGACTAATTAAATGTACACATACATTTTTAAATGTTCACTTTACTTCAGCGCTCTCTGTTTCAATTTTATTTAAGAGCTTATTTAACACCTTGCACAAAGCCCTTTGAAATTCCTTCCAGAAAATGTCACACCTTGCAGAGAGAATATAGCCTTTCAAGAACATAAGACTACATTTGTACTAACATGCAAATGCATAAATACTTGCGGGGGCGGGTGCCCAGATGCTTGGGGCAGGCTCTGGGTTCATTTCTCTCCAGGCTCTCGGTCGGTGATTTCTGCAGCCCCCGGGGGGCACGGGGATGCTCACCTTCCCCCCAAAATCCATCCTCAGCCCAAGCGCTGCTGCAGCAGGGAGCGATGAACCAGGTGAGGTGTCTCACAAGGACCAGGATTCGGCCCCCCGTGGCCTTGAAGTGACCAGCACGGACAGGGCAGCTTAATATTGAACGTATATTAAAGCAACAAAGCTAAAAACGAGGTCCCCTCTGTGGTTTTAGCATGAATTCAAGCTTTTCTCATCCACACCAGCCTTTTGGAAAACGTCAGCCTGAGCGTGTCCACCAGCGCTCTCCAGTCTCCAGTCCCCCTTAGTCCCCGGCTTAAAATGCCCCCTCTCTTCCAGAGATAACCCCCCTCCCCCAAATCCCTGGTATTATTTGTTTAAAATAAGACACTGGAACTTGTCAGGAGACTTTTTGCAGCATATTGTTTTAAAGAAGACATTCAATTACCTCAGCTGCAATGCTTCACTGTGCTCTGATGATCTACTAAGGGAAAAATAACTAATATGTAGCATGTTGTGTCATAGACAATTATAGAGAACATCGCTTTTAAGGAAACAAGACTTGTGCCCAATTGTGCAGGATTTATTAAGTTTGCTGTTTTACAGCAACATGGCAAACTAAGGGAGGGGAACACATTTGCATTCCCTTCCGCAAAGCCCTTGCTACAGGAGGGGAGGACTATTTTTTCCTCCCCTCATTAAAAGCTCGAGGAGCTGGTAGGGCTGCAAATGATTGAGATAAACATCTCGACAGACACACGATTATTCCCTCCTTTAGTTTTACACAGCGTGAAGATTCTTATGTGGAAACAAAGTGATTTGGCTATAGATTTATAGAAGGAGCAAATGATTTGGTCCTACATGATGGAGCATATCATGCATATTTTGTGCCTTCGCTCGTGGGCATACTCAGCTCTGCACACAAGACTGATGGAAGGGAGGCAAGAGGGAGAAGAGCCTGGGAAATGTGACATTATGCACAAGAGGAAATGCTGCTAGGATTTCACAGCTCCTTTGGCGAACAATGTGACTGAGAAAGGCACTTACCGGAAAGGATAACTTAATTCATCTACCGTACAGCGAGCGTCGAGCAACCGGTACCACGGGCGGAGGGAAGCACCGGGAAAGCACCGGGAAGAGCAATAAATGGGAGAGGAACGTGGAGAAGCCCCCCGGACAGAAGTAGAATCCTTCCTGCCCCTGCTGCCCCCCCCCTCTAATACCCATTGACTGCCTGTCCTCAAAGACCAGGGTATTATGGTGACTGTTTGGGCAGTTCTTAGTAATGTTTTTTATTTGAATGCTAATCTCTACACACACAATGAAAGACCCTGCTCCAAGGATCTTACAGTTTAAGACCTTGATCCTGCAGACTTACGAAAGTGCTTCATTTTAAGCGCATGATTAACGCTGTTGACTCCGGTGCTTAAAATTCAGCATGCACATAACTGTTTTGGGGCTTTAGCTGACAACTAGAGTTCTCTGGAGATGTTAATGTGCTTTAGCAGAAAACATAACAGTGCATCCATGGGAGGTGCCTACGGAGTCACCCAGAAATAGCACAAGGAACAGCTATTTTTTCCCAGAAAGAGGAGCCTGGGAGCAGTGATCCACGCTTTCCCTTGGAAGGAGCTGCATTCAATAGGCTTTGGGGCGGTGGGCATTTTTGCAAGCGTTTGGATGCGAGACATGAAGAAGCTTATGGGGTATGATTGATGGGTGATTTGCAGTCTTCGCTAGGAAAGCCAGAGAGGACGAAAAACAATGAATAAGTCTTTATGGAATTCAAAATTCCCACCAAACGCATTTATCTTTTCCGTTTGCTATAAATGGCCCGGGAGCGGGATAGCATTATTTCTCCACGGCTGGAAAGCGAAGGGCAGCCTTCACACCACCCACCCCAGTGATAAACAATGTTCTCATGAGCCCACTGCTATTTATAGAAGCAATCCTATTTCTCACATATTTGCCTCTCGGTTACCGAGCAAGGGCACTTTCATGGCCCTGATGGATCGGAGCGCATTGAGACGCTGATCCCCGGGGAGGGGTGCCATTCCAGGGATGCATCGCTCCCTCGCTGCACAAACCATCACCTGTTACAAGCAGCTTTTCCCCAGCACTGCGCCACGCCGGGTGTCATTCTGTAGCCCAGGCACATTAATAGCACAGGTGCAACACGCACACATCTCCCTTGGCTTCCCACCTGTGCCGGAGAGGTAGGGAAGGAGGAGGGAGGAGGGGAAAGGGATTTTAAAGGATGAATGAGCTGCTCTCTGCTGAGAAGTCAGGCACATCCAATAACCTCAAGCAGAGAAAATCTCAGCCTGAATTAAAGGCTCTGCTGGCCTGAATTCTTCTAAATATTCTCTACTGGTTGCAAACACTCCAATTTCAGTCTCATCTGCTATCTCATTGTAACGTCTCATGAGTTAGTGTCCTTACTTGCTCTGAAATGCTGTAGCCAGAAACCAGCTAGTGTTTGGGGGGAAGATGTGCCAGCGAAGGAGACACAAAACAGCCAACTCTCACTAGCAATGGAAACACTGAGTGCTCAGAAAGCAACAGTTGAGCAGCTCCCTCTCCCTCGGGGAACCAGCACCTCCAGCATCCAGATTCCACCACCTTTGTGGGGCAGCACAGGAGGAGTGTGCCTTCCCCACAGCCCAGGTCCCAGGTCTTTCAGAGCAGAGGGACGGAGTCGTCACCACTTCCACTTTACAGGGCCACATGGCAAGAAGGAAAAAACGAGTCAAAAGCCAGACCCAAGAAGAGCTTTGAAGTGCTCACCATCACCGTAACACAATGGCAGAGCAGCACCAGCAAAACCCAAACAAGGCTTCACGGGGGTCTTGTTTTTTCTTCTGTATTTACTTATAAAAATCTCCTGCCTGGGATAGGAGCAAAGTACACCCTTCTGGTCTGGGTGATTTATATCTGCGCTTTGCTTCTCTTGTTTTCCTCAATGTGATGTGCAAATCCCAGCACAAGGGAGTGCAGAGTGCTCTTCCCTCCATAAATTTATCCTGCCCAGACCCAGAACACCCTCCTCAGCCCACAGCCCAGGAGACCACTAATTAAAGCTACCAGCCAAGAGAAACCATCGCAGCACCTCCTCGGGACACAGGCAGTGGCACCACCTCGTGTTTCTCAGGCCGGGTTGTCTTACACAAGATGTTTGAACATTCCTTGGTTAATGTGAGTTTGACGCAAGAAGATATTTTGCCCTGGGTCCTACAATTTCATCTGTGAGGTTGCCATTTAACAGCTCAAACCAGCCAAAAAAAATGGGGTCTGCAGCTGCACTAGGGTTGGATGGCAAACAGAAGGATGGCAGCGTGGTCATCCCTCCTCAGGTACACGGCTGGGACTTAAACCGCATGGGGAGAAGCATCTCTTGAGAGCCATAGGCTTAAGGGCATGGGCTGCTGGTATCAAACCCCAGCGAGCCCAGGGCCAACTGCATGGGCTCCTGACCCCGAGAGGTGCTTGGCCCCCAAGAGATTCTCAGCCCCCCAGAGATGCTCAGCCCCCACCTGGCTGCGAGGACACGAGCCCCACGTGGAGGCCAGGGTGTAGCCAGGTGCATTAAATTTTCTGCTGTCTTTCTGCATGGGAATGGGAAAGGGGACTCCAGAAGTGTCAGATCCATCTGACACTAGGAAAATTCTTATAAATAAAATAGTCCCCATAAAATCTGTATGAGATCTCTACAGTCTATCTAATACAGGCTGCAATAAAGGAGAGACATAGTAACGACAGCCAGAGAGACCTTCTTGTAGCAAGAAATCTTATTTTAAGAAGTATAAAAAGAAAAGTAATTTACTCGCTATTAACATTTTAAAAGTGTGTTAGCGATGAGGGGCGATACATTACTGACACTTTTGGTGGTGCAGAGAGGTCTGGGGAGCTCAGACGGCGCAGGCGGCCGTTCCCACGCCACTGGTGGGACTGGGAGCCCAGCATGGGACTCCGGAGACGTGGTGGCAGCAGACTGGGTGCTGGCAGATCCCAGCTCACCACCAAAGCCTGGGATTTCTTGATTAAACCCACTCACCCCATCGACCGGAGACCCAGCCGGTATCACCATGGGTAAAAGTCAAAATCCAGCCGTTGTTTGTTGTTTTCTATTGTCTTTTGCAGGTCAAAGGCATCGCTCTGGCAACCCAAACTGCTTCTCAATTTCTTTCATAATGGCTGGAAGGGGCAGTGGGCAATTGTACTCAATGCTACACAGATATTTATTCAGCTCTTATAAGGCATGCCTCACCTGTTCAAACCTTTGTCATCAAAGCATTTAGAGCATGAAACCCAATTAAAGATAAACCTCTTGCTGTTACAATGGAATAGCTACAAGAATTAGCACTTAAGCTGCATTAGCAGGAGGCATTTCTAATGATAATGCACCCAAATTTGTCTTTGGTGATTACTCAGGGCAAGCAAAGGGTAGCTCTCACTCCGGGGTGCGTTATCTATCAGGCAGCAATTTTTTTCCTGCATCCATCCCTGTATCGGAGCAAGCGCTGAGCCTGCTTGTCACCCCATCACAGGGTCAGGTGTTCAAAGTCTTCCTCGGGGAAAAAGGTACCTGCGAGAGATCTGCTGGAGGACCTCTCAGGGAGAGCGATCGGAGGAGGCTGCGACGGCTGAGACGGGGCAGAAAAGCTGTGCCCAGAGCACATCTGAACAAGATCGGGAGCGACGCACCAGAAGACTTTGCTGAGAAGAAAGGCCGGGTGGGATCCCTGGATGGAGACAGCGCTGCCGGGAGCGGGCGCAGGGAGAGGGGAGCAGGAGCAGGAGCAGGAGCAGGACCAGGACCAGGAGCAGGAGCAGGAGCAGGAGCAGGAGCAGGAGCAGGAGCAGGAGCAGGAGCAGGAGCAGGGGCAGGAGCAGCGGCACTCACAGGAGAGGGGAGCTGCAGGTGCCAGCAGCTCTGCCCTGATCACGGGTCTTAATGGTAGAAATAATTCCCAGCACCACTGCTCCATCTGCGAAGCGCTCTGCAAGCAGCGACTGAGCCATTCTGCCCTCTAGCAAGAGAGGTTAATATTATTCACTCTGCTCTGCGGAGAAGGACGCAGAACCATGGAGAGGTTATGGGCCAGATAACCAAAAATGCCTTTTAGTTCTGGACGCTTTCATTTTGCAGCGTCTGACCTCTGAGGTGCTATCAGTCTGATTTTCAAAGGCATCGAGCAGATCCTGCTTTCATTGCCCTTAAACACAGAGGTACACAAAATTAAAGGCACCTCTACAAACTCTGGGCTGATGTGAGCTGCCCGTGAACCGCCGGTGAGAGGGAGGAGGGAGCCGGAGGTCGCCAGACTGACTCCTGTGTACATCCCAAGCTGGTTTGAGTTTCTTTTAAAAAAATCAGAGCTGTGGGAACAGACAGGTACGAGCTGTCCATTCAGTATATATTCAAATATTTGAACTGGAAATAGGAAGGGAGCTTTCTGCCATCAGCGTGCAGAGGTGCAGGAGCAGCACTCCCACCTCCCACCCACCTCCAATGGTTGATAATAGGTCCAACGTGTGCAAGGGGGTGACAAAAGCCTTTTTCTCCCTCTGCCCACCCCAAAAAGTTGCCCCCCACCCTCCCCAGCTGCCCGCGGTGCACAGCCTGCATCCTGCCTGCTGAGCTGCCCCCGAGCATCACTGCTGCTCTTCAAGGAGGCTCAGCAGAGCATTTTTATTGAAGAGTTAAAAAATGTTACATGTATATTACAAAAGTTAGGTAAATTCTTCCTCTCAACTGTCATTACCTAAAAAGCTTCCCAACCCCTAGATTGTAATTATGTACATGAATAATGAAATTAGCATATCCATCAACTAACTCCCCGCTCGCTGTAGATAGGGGAGGCCTTTGTGGGAAGTCCTCTGCGCCCAGATTCCAAATCAGCCGCAGCCTCCGAGGCCGCCGTGGGAACCGGCACGGTCGGCTCTGGCTCCCGCGGCCCAGGGAAATCCAAAATTTAACTGGGATTCGGTGAGAAGATGGTGAAACGACGCGGCTTCCTCGCAGCTTCCCTCCACCCCGAGCATCCCCGCGCCCCAGCGACCGGGTGGGATGTGGGGAGGCAGGGGACCAGCGAGGGAGGGTGAGGAGGAGCCGCTCCGGGGACAGCGACAAAACCCCAGGGCTGGTGCTGTGTCTTTACTGGGAGACGGGCACGGATGGAGCCACAGCCACGGGAGCAGTGCTGGGAGTATGGGGGTGGCTCCGTCTGCACCCCCCCGCCGGCGGGGAGAGGGGGGACCCCCACGAACCTCGTTTAAAAAGCCGTTAGCGTTTCAGGAATGCGTTAAGGGAAACGTATATGTAGAAATCACTTACAATGGGAACAACCTTCCCGTGCGCCAGGCTACGGAGACTGTTCCTTGACTGTAATTGGGGACCTGGTAATTAGATGATGGCAAAATGTACCAGAAGCTCAGTTTTCATTCTGTGGTCCAAATTACAAACCATCATATTTTGAAAGTGATGCTGACATTCCTCAGCCAGGAGGCTTTGCCAAAAACAACTCGAGCAAGGCTTGTCTTGGCACAAAATCAAACTCAGGGCCTCAGCAGCGAAACTGAAAACATTTACACAGCTGGACCCAAATCACCCTATTTTCTAAAGAGTTTGTCAGAGCCTGAAGCTCTCGGTGTATTTCTGCGTATTTTAAAGGGTCCTGTGTTCTCGCAATCTCCCAGCTATCCACATATAGGAAATAAATACACTAGAAAAAGTGGGTGGTCTTTCTATTACAGTCCAAAAAAATAATCCATAAAAACCTCATGGGGGTAATGAGAACTAGCCCGGTATTTACCCGGTCCATCAATATATGTGCCAGACATATTTTATTTGCATATATAGATATGGAAACCTCATCATTTCGCTGTATGTATGTAATGGCTAATAAATGCATTAGCAAACCACTAATGAAAACAAATTGAAGCCAGTGTCACAAATTACGACAGTGTGAGGAATTACCTTTCTGCATTTTTTCCTATCTAAATGCCCCGACTATATTTTTTTATTACATCAGTCATACACATTGCATATGCATTATACATCAGTCGCTATTACCAAGGTAAATATCATTCGGTCCCTTTAGCACCGCAGGGGCCGGCAGCCCACGGGCAGGAATGTCACCCGTGAGTGCCCAGAGCCACCAGCCACGTGTCCTCTCTGCCCGGAGCGAGGGCCAAGCAGCAAATGTTCATTTTGTGCCAGTTTCTGCCTCTGCCCGCGGGAAACGGGTTGGGTGTCACCAGATTCAGGGCAAGGAGCCTGGGGAACCGGGAGAAATGACAAATCATACCTGTGAGAGGGCAGCGGGGGCTCTGCCTGGGCAGGCTCAGGGTCCCCCCAACCTTGTTTAAATCTCCCCCTTCCCACCCGAGACGTGTGTTTGGCATTTCAATTTTATCCCTTCTTTTTCCCCTTTCCTGCATGCTGCCTGATTATTTTTTTTGGTATTTTTTTTCTACTCATAAAAGCAATGAGAGCAAATCCTCTTATGTACCCAGAGAGGGGACAGAGCTGGCTTTGGCCGGGCTGGGATTTCTGTGAGACCCCGTAGCAGCAGCCCTCGGCTTGGCATCTCCTTCCCTCTTGGACAGAAAGTGGCACAATTAGCCAACTTAGCTCGTTTGCTTACTCTGAAGGCATGGGTATTGATTATTTACAATCTGTAGCACCCAGCGGTGGACTCGGTCACCCCTCTCTAAGCACTGTACCAACACAGGACGAAAATCCCCAGTCCCTGCCCCAGGAAATGTAGTTTCTCCTCACAGCTGAGATAATTAACAGACTGTTTGACAGGAATCCCTCTTAAAAGCCCCTCCTATGCTCAGCTGTGATTCCTACCAGAAGACGTGGAGGAGCCATTTTTCATAGCTCAACTTAAATTTTTGTGGCTACGTGGGGACCTCAAAATCTTGCAAAATTAATTTTTTTTTAATGCAAAACCTTTTAAGTAAAAATACTTGTAATTGCAACCTAAAGCGATGTGGGATCTGTGAATGGCTCTCTGATTAATTCTTCTGCTAGGCTAGTCTTTTCTCTCTGTTCTACTGAACAAGCGTACACATATTATTGGGATTAATGCTGCATAATACATAATTAATGAAACTGCATAAATATGCAGATTTGCAATTGCAGATTGACTGCCAGGGCTATATCCCCCAACACTATGGTAACTGATTGGATGTTCATTATTCCCATATTTAAAACTGTTTCCCTGTGAACATGTGCAAACAAATAACTCCAGAAGGGCAGGCTGCATTGTCTCGGGCGCTGAGACGAGTGTCTCCAAAAGCAGAGGGAAGGGTTGGAGTATCTGCCAGGTATGGCCCCTGGGCATCACACAGAGCTCACCCCCTCCCTGCAGAGGGTCTTGGGCACCTGAGTGAAATTATCCTTTGATTGGAAAGTGAAAATAAAGCTCTGTGAGAGAGCAGAGGGAGAGCAACCTGCTACACCTGGGGCTACAAACCTCCCCACGCCTGGGAAAGGGTCTCTCTGGTGCCGGGAGAGCGGGTGCCCCCCTGCAGCCCATCGCCCACCGGGGGTAACTCCAGGTAAATGCTGTGAAAAGGGGTAAAATGGCTATATCTAGTGCTGGGAATTTGGGATGCTGTCATACTGGTGTCATAAAAAAGACATGGGAGGAAGGAGGGGAAAGCTTGTTGGGGATCTGACTCCAATAGCAGCCACAGGCACCAGAGGTGAGAAAGGTTCTGGAAATCAAGAGGTTTCTGGGCATTTTTTGGGGATGGAAAAATGGGAACCAGTTACCTCGGCTAGCACGGCAAGGGGTGCATCCTCCAGGATCACCCTGGGTTGCTCTCCCTGCACTTTGCTAAGGTATAGATAGAGATTTCCTCGGATGGCTTCCAGTTTATCAAGCAACCATCAGCTGCTGGGATCTAATGTAGTGCTAGTGATGGGAGAGAACTCCAGAAGGTCCCTGCTGGTGATGGGCATCCACTGATAACACGTGGGAGCAGGAGCTTGGGATTTGCTGGTGGATGGAGCCGACTTAGAGCCATTCGTGGGTACGTTTGAGGTATCTCTGAAGCAGCAGCAGCAGCAGATGGCTTGGTTCCTTTCGTGCTGTCTGTTTGCGCTGTTGAGAATGTCAAGATTTATTGCATGCTGATTCGGATATTCAGATCTCACACAGGGAGTTTGATCTGTAGCTCTCGGAGTTCTGCCCAAGGAGGACTGTGAGCATTGTTCCCATTTCTCCCATTTACAGGATCAAATTCTTACTCGGAGAAAAGGAAACGCTTCCCCAAGAGGTATTTGGGAAATG